>JBAMBR010001551.1:0-36584 GCA_037044475.1 Zaprionus obscuricornis
TATCATAAGTTGATATTTGAAAAAATTTCAATTTCTTAATCTGTAAGCTATAGATTTTACATGCAATATCTATATATATTATATGTTTATTTTATAATTGGGAAAAAAGGACGACTGTTTTCTTTTTCTAAATGCACTTGTCCTTTTTTCCTCATCCGTTTAATATCTATTAAACGATCAGCGGCAATTTATGTTATTTGTGAATTATTTTATTAAAATGGGGATTTACTTTAAATAAAAACAAACAGAAATAATAATTAAAAGGAAATATGAATAAAACAAAATTAGATTAGTATAAACTATTCTTAAACTATTCTTTAAAAACATTTGTGTTTCAATTTATTCTATTACGTCCGCTTAAAGGGTTAAAGACGTATCAAAGAACGGATACTGTATATTGGTAAGACTCTTGGGTTTGTCACATTTTTAAAGGGAGTTTTTATACAAGATTCCATACTCACCCTTAGACGGTTGTCCATTACTGTCCAAACTCTGGCACCATAATCATTAGATGTTCCCAATATATACGCTCCAGTGGAATCAAAATCTACAGAGTTAATGCCAGCACTACTACCACTTAAAACGGCACGAGGTTCATTTCCACCTAATACATTATACATATCAATAATATAATAGTTAGTATTATTATAATTGGTATTCCTTACGGATGGAATATAGTTACCTTTGCCAATATCCCACAGTTTGACCTTTCGATCGGCGCCACCAGTGGCCACCATGCGTTCCACGGGACTCCATCGTACGGCATGTGACTCATTCTCGTGCGCCTCAAATTTCATTAAAATCTTCGTTGGATTTGGCTCGCCCAGATAACCTGCAGCCTTGAGGGCATCAATAGACATAGGTCGTGAGTCTTCGCCGCCTGTAAATCTGGCAGAAATATACTCATCATCATCCAGTCCTAAAGCATCCATAGCTCCGTTTATTGAACTATCATCGAACTCGTCGTCACTTATAGCTGCTCCTCCTCCACCGATTTGAGCTGGACTCGAGTTGCGATGCGATGGTGTACCGGCGACAGGAACTATAGGACTGTTCACAGAAATTGGTTCGCGAACAGCGTCTTCGAGATCACGTTTCAATTTTGCTGAACGTTTTCTGAAAAGTGACGGCAGTCTTTTTCTAGATATGTTTGAAAACGGTTACAGATTTTATGTTTAACCATAGAAGAGCAAAACAGGAGAAAACAACACAAATCGAGTATTCTCGACCCAATAATTTCCTGTACCCAAATGTAGTAATTACATAGAAAATAAAATAAAGAAGATAGTCATAGATAATTGCAAATACTACAAATACTTTTGTTAAATTTATTAAAAATAAATAAAATTAAAATACAAATAATATTTCTTGAACAAATACTCATATAGCTCCTGCAAAATCTACTAAAAATTATAATAGGACTACGACTCATAATAAAGATAGAATATCCGTAGATACAGAATCGGACAGGACAACTATACAGAGATACAAATATATTCGCTTAAACTTTTACTTGATGGGTACAGGAAAATTAAATACACATAAGACGAAAATTTATGAAATGACAACTTGAAAATAATCCAAGAACACAATGCCCAGTATATGTTTTTTTTTTCATTTTTGTGTTAAGTGCTGCTGAAATATAGGAGGATTTTCGACACATGCCACATTGGCAAGACATTAGTTTGTTATAATGTAATGTATTATATTTATATTTTTGTAACGATTGTAAAACATAAAACATTTATACATATATAATGTTGTATAGTCAAAGCAAAGTTTTGTTAGCAAAGTGTATTAAAATTATGAAAATAAATTATTTTTAAGTTATAATTTAGTAAGTTAGTAATTTTGATTATAAAAAGTTAACATCTAATGACTGAAATATGATCATTTGTAAACTCAACCATTGCATTAGCGTTAATTAAAATAAAACTAACATAAAATATTTAATTACAAAATAATAACATAAAATTTAACACTAATTAATTAATAATTAATGTATGCAGCATATCAATTTGTAATTCCTTAAGTTATAATCGAATTTATAAACAACAGTAAAAGTAATAAAAATTATAGCCACATTCAAGTAAAAACAAAGCAATGAAGATATTAAGAGATTCAAAAACGTTTAAGAAAACACAAATAGCCCAAAAGAATAAACATCTAAAAATTTATTTGCTTATTCTTTTGGGCTATTTGTGTTTTCTTAAACGTTTTTGAATCTCTTAATATCTTCATTGCTTTGTTTTTACTTGAATGTGGCTATAATTTTTATTACTTTTACTGTTGTTTATAAATTCGATTATAACTTAAGGAATTACAAATTGATATGCTGCATACATTAATTATTAATTAATTAGTGTTAAATTTTATGTTATTATTTTGTAATTAAATATTTTATGTTAGTTTTATTTTAATTAACGCTAATGCAATGGTTGAGTTTACAAATGATCATATTTCAGTCATTAGATGTTAACTTTTTATAATCAAAATTACTAACTTACTAAATTATAACTTAAAAATAATTTATTTTCATAATTTTAATACACTTTGCTAACAAAACTTTGCTTTGACTATACAACATTATATATGTATAAATGTTTTATGTTTTACAATCGTTACAAAAATATAAATATAATACATTACATTATAACAAACTAATGTCTTGCCAATGTGGCATGTGTCGAAAATCCTCCTATATTTCAGCAGCACTTAACACAAAAATGAAAAAAAAAACATATACTGGGCATTGTGTTCTTGGATTATTTTCAAGTTGTCATTTCATAAATTTTCGTCTTATGTGTATTTAATTTTCCTGTACCCATCAAGTAAAAGTTTAAGCGAATATATTTGTATCTCTGTATAGTTGTCCTGTCCGATTCTGTATCTACGGATATTCTATCTTTATTATGAGTCGTAGTCCTATTATAATTTTTAGTAGATTTTGCAGGAGCTATATGAGTATTTGTTCAAGAAATATTATTTGTATTTTAATTTTATTTATTTTTAATAAATTTAACAAAAGTATTTGTAGTATTTGCAATTCTCTATGACTATCTTCTTTATTTTATTTTCTATGTAATTACTACATTTGGGTACAGGAAATTATTGGGTCGAGCATACTCGATTTGTGTTGTTTTCTCCTGTTTTGCTCTTCTATGGTTAAACATAAAATCTGTAACCGTTTTCAAACATATCTAGAAAAAGACTGCCGTCACTTTTCAGAAAACGTTCAGCAAAATTGAAACGTGATCTCGAAGACGCTGTTCGCGAACCAATTTCTGTGAACAGTCCTATAGTTCCTGTCGCCGGTACACCATCGCATCGCAACTCGAGTCCAGCTCAAATCGGTGGAGGAGGAGCAGCTATAAGTGACGACGAGTTCGATGATAGTTCAATAAACGGAGCTATGGATGCTTTAGGACTGGATGATGATGAGTATATTTCTGCCAGATTTACAGGCGGCGAAGACTCACGACCTATGTCTATTGATGCCCTCAAGGCTGCAGGTTATCTAGGCGAGCCAAATCCAACGAAGATTTTAATGAAATTTGAGGCGCACGAGAATGAGTCACATGCCGTACGATGGAGTCCCGTGGAACGCATGGTGGCCACTGGTGGCGCCGATCGAAAGGTCAAACTGTGGGATATTGGCAAAGGTAACTATATTCCATCCGTAAGGAATACCAATTATAATAATACTAACTATTATATTATTGATATGTATAATGTATTAGGTGGAAATGAACCTCGTGCCGTTTTAAGTGGTAGTAGTGCTGGCATTAACTCTGTAGATTTTGATTCCACTGGAGCGTATATATTGGGAACATCTAATGATTATGGTGCCAGAGTTTGGACAGTAATGGACAACCGTCTAAGGGTGAGTATGGAATCTTGTATAAAAACTCCCTTTAAAAATGTGACAAACCCAAGAGTCTTACCAATATACAGTATCCGTTCTTTGATACGTCTTTAACCCTTTAAGCGGACGTAATAGAATAAATTGAAACACAAATGTTTTTAAAGAATAGTTTAAGAATAGTTTATACTAATCTAATTTTGTTTTATTCATATTTCCTTTTAATTATTATTTCTGTTTGTTTTTATTTAAAGTAAATCCCCATTTTAATAAAATAATTCACAAATAACATAAATTGCCGCTGATCGTTTAATAGATATTAAACGGATGAGGAAAAAAGGACAAGTGCATTTAGAAAAAGAAAACAGTCGTCCTTTTTTCCCAATTATAAAATAAACATATAATATATATAGATATTGCATGTAAAATCTATAGCTTACAGATTAAGAAATTGAAATTTTTTCAAATATCAACTTATGATATGTTCCAATTTTGTTATTTTCCATTGAAAATGTTGTGTTCCTATTGAATGGCGTTTGGCGATAAAAAAAAGAGAGCATTGCAATTAACATATCGTTATCGTCAACAAATATAACTGCCCCTATAATTTGAGATGATATTTTGTTCCGATCCGATCCGATCTGATCCTATTCAATATAAGTACTAAAATTGGCTTCCATGATGTTCGCTGTTCCCATAGAGTTTACATAGGGAATCCGCTGACGGATTAACCATGTTAGATGGTAGATTATTGCTGCAGGTGCCGTTGCTGACACCACCACCGCCGCCTCTGTATTTAGTTGTGGTACTCAAAAAGTGATTAACATACGGCTGATGTTTCTGTCTTCGCCGGTAAAGGTACGACCAAATAGCAATAACACTTGACTGGGCCAATAAAAACACTGTGACTGCAACTATAAAACCTGAAATGAATTTCATTTTAGACTCATAAACATTGATCCATAAACCACTCCCGGCGTGAGCTAATCAATGAATGTGTCGACTTGATTTATGCTTACCGATCCCATTTACGCAAAGTCCAGGCATTTTATCGTTCATTTCGTTCACCACAAATACATTTTCATAACTCTCGGATTGCTTAACTACGCTCGTTGTCGACTCCTGTTGCAATTGTTCCTTTTTAACGAAACCAAACTTGTCTGTTATCTGTATTGATTGAACCAGTAGCATGTCTTCCTGAGCGTGTTGGCTTGTCGCGCCGACACTACCAGTTCTTGCCTCACGGCGCCGTAGTCGTTGCTGCGCATTCACAGCTTATGTTGAAAAGAGTTAAGAAAAAAAAGAAATTTGAAAAAATAAAAATAAAATAACTACTTATTTTATGGCACCTTAACGTACTAAGCCAAGTGCAAACTACATACAAAAGTAGTTAAGCTATCGCGCTTTGAAGTTGCCAACTTGCGAAGTTATTAAGTTATAAATTCATTTTATTTTGCCTTTACGTATGCTTTTGAAGTATTTCCACATAAACGTTGAAGAATTTCTTTATATTCATTTTAATAACATTTTCTATATATATTATAATGAAGAGTTCTATTAAGTTAATACTTACATGTTATATCGCGTCTTCTACGGCGTCCATAGGATAAAAGTGACTTGTAGTCTCCATTGACTTGATCATCCTCTTGACAATTGACGGGTTCACAGTGTGGCATACAGGGTGTCACTAAAGCGCGAAACTGTACGACTTCACTTGATGGGAACTTAAAGGCATCAAAGTGTGAGAATAGAATTTTGCCAGACAATGCGCTCTTATAGATGGGTCCCATGATAAAGTGATCTGTGGGACAACCCTGTGAGTCAATGAGCGTAATCTCTGCATTATCTGCACCATCCATGGCAACAAGCTCACGTACAAATATTTCATATGGACTTTGTTGATCTAATATTTCAAAGGTCAATGCCAGAGGATCACCAACTTCAGCAGAGCGCATCATATCTGAGCCATCTCGTGATGTGATCTTCATTAAAACATTTGGTGAATCAACAATGACTTCTTCAGAGAGCGCGGGCTCTATGTCACCCATCACACCCAAATCCACATCGTTAGTCACTGACTTGTTAGTTAGATCATATTGGCAGGTTACAGCCAGACCCAGATCTGAAGAAGTGACAATTGTATCGTGATGTTGAATGACAACATCATTCATATAACGACCTGATCCGCTCTGACGAACATTACACTCTAGATTCTGATAGCCCATGCGTAACTCAAAGTCCAACGAACTGCTTACATCGACAGCACACGATTTGGGTGCTCCCTTGGCGTAAACCTTGCCATCAAACAATTTCGAAGTGCGAATGCGAGCGACCATATCGCCGGCGCCACACTCTATAGTCACATTATAACAGGATGATAGCTCATAGGTTGCCGCTTCGGGTACCTCCAAGTAAGGATCCTGAACATCCGTCAATGTTGCACGACTATGATGTGAGAGTCGACAGACCATGTCTCCAGTGTCTCCGTAATCATATGAATGACATCTAAAAGACACAGAGCAGAACTGGTTTCAATTTTCCTTCTTTTAATAGTTCAGTTTTCAAGTACCTATATGGTGAATTAAGACACAAATCACGACACTCATCAATGCTACCAATATCTTGATAAACCGAGTCTACAGTTTTTAGAATTCTGCCAGACAAACGTTTAAATTCACACAATTTATTTGGTTCTTCAGCGCAATTGTTCTCCAGATATTCTGTGCCTTCTTGTGCTTGAAAAGAATTCGAACCAGCCAATGTGAAACGATCCATTTCTGAGAGCTCACATGATTTTGAAGCACGATAGTAATTAGCCGATCTATAATACGGGAAAAATATTATTATAAATTTCTCACGAAATTATTTAAATGTCTTGTTTGTTTTTAGACTTGCTTATTCTTGACCTACCTGCAAGTAAATTCATTTTCACCTAGACACAATTCGAGGCAATCGCGTCGGGAGGTCACTGGAACCGTCCTTTTCGCATGTCCTTCAAGTCTGTAGTTTTGTACTCGATCAATGCACCAAGCACGTGCACAAGGACGAATTCCTAAGCAGGACTTTTGCGCATAGATTGTAAAAACTGGAAACTGTGATTTTGTCAATGCCCCTAAAATAATACAGTAGTAATACATCAGAACGATTAATGCATGTTGAAAAGTTCAAATCTCACCAGGCAATATATCAGCATTTGATGAGAAAAGAACACAAAGTCCTGTCTCATAGTTTATAGCTTGACATGTTTCATTATTCTGACATGATTCTAGGCAATCGGTGAGCATTAATGTTCCAGGCAATGAATCTAGCAATCTTCCCGGTGCAGAGAAAACATAGCTATAAAAAATTGAATGGTAATTAAAAACTTTCAAAATAAACAAATTAAAATATGTAGAAAAAGGAAAAGTTCATTAAAGTATTTTCTTATTTATTTTAATATTTGTTTTATAGTTAAAATTTAATTTTTACCCAGTTATAATCTCAAAACCCAACAAATCCGGGTCGCATTCATCAATGGAATTATGATGATTCTGTTGACTAGCCAAGGTTACAGGCGAAATACGTTCATATTCGATACTTGCACTTCCAGGTTCTTGTTCCTCCTCTTGTTCTTGCTCCTGCTCCTGATCGTCGTCATTCTCGTCATCTTTCTGTTTTTGCTCTTTCTTTAATTGCTGAGCGATGCCTGTCAGTGAAAATATATATAAAAAGTCATCGTTAGTCGTCGTCGGCTATATTCCTTGGCTTGAGATAGTGCTGTTTGTATTTACCGTCAACCAATTTGGAATTGAGTGCCCCTGCTGCCGCACTTGATCCACCGCCACTGGCATTAGCCACATAAGATGATTGATCATTCTTAAGGCTCGGATCACTGGCCTTGCTGTCGGTTCTCTTTGTTTCGTCACTTGAAGGCATTGCTGGTGGTGCTGCTTGTGCTGTTGATGCTGCTGCTACTGCTGTTGGTTGCATGACAATTGCTGCTTGCAACGCAGCCAAATTGTCACTTGCAACAGCTTCCAGTGTTGCTGCAGTAGTCGTCAGCTCAATACGCGAATGCCGTGCCGCTGCTGCCGGCATGGGGCTTAAACCGATGCCCAGGCAAAAGTGCAATAGCAACAGTGGCAGTGGCAGCAGCAAGTGCGTTGGCCGCATGCTGCGTAATCGTTTTATGCTGTTTTTCATTGGAAATATTCGCTTTTAACTTTTTCTCTTTTTTTTTGCGCGCGCGGATATGCGATATGCGAAGACTGCGTACGTTGTCTATTTATGAACTGGAGGCAAAGAAAGAGAATCCAACTGCAACTGCAACTGACACAAACACAGTCACAGCAACACAAACAGAAACAGCCAGAGCTAGAGCCAGAGCTATTGTTATTTGATTGCAACGATGCTGAAATAGTGAGGGGTAAAAAAAAAAAAAGTGAAGAAAAATAATGACAAAGGTATTAATTTAATTATCTCTTCGTGCTATGGCTTGAGGTGTCACTCAGCCCAGGTTCAATTGCTCTGGCGCCCAGGTAACATAAGGCTACCACTTCTACTGCTCGTAGTATATCTTAGTAATTGTAATTGTAGTTGTTGCTGTTGATAGTTGCTGTTTCTGTTGCTGTTACCATTGCTATTGCTATTGCTATTGCCATTGCTATTGCTATTGCTGTATGTTGTTATCGTGGCTAATAGGCTTATTATGCTCCGGATTACCTTTGTTGCAATGCTATACTATAATTTAGAAGACGATCAAGCAACTAACCAATCCTCAGTTCTTTTAGACACTATAAATCCACATTAAAATCCATTTTGTCATATTAAATCAGTGTGCCATCAACAGCGTGGCCAAAGGCAACAACAATCACAATAACAACTACAACAACAAAATTAGTAACAACAACTATGAAAGGTGGAAGAACAAGCAACAGGTTATTATTTATGTGTTCATTTGCACGTCTGTTCTCACGAAACTCATGTAGGCGTCGGAGCCAACATCATCAAATGCAGGATAAGTCACAACAGTCGCGTCGATCTCTATTTGTTGGTTTTGCGGCACCTTTTATATTTAAGTATTATTTACTATATACATATATCTTATATTTATATATAGTAAATTTTAATATGATTAAAACTCTTAAGATATAAATATTTTTAAACAACAAACACATAAACATTGAAAAGCTATTTAAATAATATCGCTAATCATTCATAATTTCAGTTTTCATTGAGTTCTTTGCTGAAATATGCAGATCATAACAACAAATTGAATATAAATAATTCGTCAAAATGTTTTGATTTTTCCAAGTTCTCGCTCACTTCAATTCACTTTTTATTATGCTCTATCGAATGCTGCTTGTCAGCCAGTTTGTATGTCTGATCTATTCGATATTCGATCAATGGTCAGTTGAGTTTACATTATGATCTTTGAAGCTCTCGTCATGCTGCATAATGCTCATAAAAGATCACTGAACCAATAGCACGATAAGTGACCAATGAAGAAACAATGTTTACCCCCCTTCCCCCCTCTAGATAAACGCTATTGTTACGTGCATGGGCATTGTTCTACACACCCATTGTTACCCTCCGCATAGCTGGAGCATAGCTACAAGTACAACTACAAGAGCAACAACAGGAACAACAAGTAGAAGAACAACAGCAACTGGTAATATTGGTGAGACGTGTATGATTACGCAATCAGCTCTGTCAAGTTTGATAACTAAGCAGCATTAACTAGATGCAGCAAAGTGATTATATGTAGCACTCGGGTCAATAGGTTAGACAGTGAGGCTACCTTTTAACCCTTTAGCTGAACATTGTTGCTAGATAATTTACTTAGTTGAAATCGCAATCGCAATCAAAGTTAGTACTTATTTAACTTGACTCCGCGTATAACTTGTACTAACTAACTAGGCGGGCTCGGGCTCGGGTTGCAACTCGGACTGCAGCTCTGTATAAATACTATCGATATTGTTTTAAGACTATAAATTAAAATGTTTGTTGTCCGATGGGGTAAAATAATTGGTAAGAGGCGTAACCACACGCCCCATTCATACCAATCTGTGCTGTTAAACAAGTCTCGCTTAATTTTTCATAAACAATTCGTGATAGTTCATTCAATTGGATCGGAGGTCTAATTGAACAGTGCGTTAAAGTTTTTTTTTTCAATTTTAATCGTAATTTTTATTCGATTATTCGATAAACGAATACAATTAATTCATTTTTCTCAATTATTAGCATAAGTTAAAAGTGTAAATAAATTGACTAAAATCAAAATATTATAATTCATTAGTTTCTCTATAATATTATCGTGACGCTCCTGAACTGTTTATTCTATCATTTCAATTCTGTTCAATTTGGTTTTTCATTTTCTTTTTTTTTTTTTTTTGTATACAACTGAAAATCCAATCATGATCATCAGCTAGTAAAAATATCGGCATAACAATTGCTATGCAGAAATTTTATTATTGTTGTTTTCCTCGTTGTTTTTCCCAAGTTTTTCCCAGTGTTAACCGTATGCCGGCTGCTGCACCTTAACAGAGTCAGAGTCAGAGTCTTGGGTCAGTCATGTGTAAATGTTTGCATCGGAAGTTGGCGTGCATTGAACTTATTTTGTTTCTTCTCTCAACTTCTTGTGTTAAATGAAAAAAAAAAAAAAAATGAAGAAAAAAAAAAATTACGGTCTTCATTCTTAACTCCTCTACTCGTAGCTTCAGTTAGCCATGCTTCAGTTAACGGTACTTTCTGATTATTGAAACCGAACGGTTTGTGGGCGTCTGTTGTGATTGTTATAGAATATTGTTATGCAGTTATGCTTGTGTGAATACATTGAACATGGTGTTAAGCTAAGTTAACAAGTTGAAATCAAAACTATTAACAGTTTCATGTAAATTATATCCTATAGAAAAACAAATCTGGTTAGCTAGCATTAGGTTTACGTAATATATGTAAATATAAGAGTGAAAGATTATACAACATCTTATTTTTTTCACAGTTAAAGATTTATGTACATTCTCTTCTCAGTGTATATCTAATGTCATTATTTAACTAGCATTCATCTGTGTCGCATTTCTCTTTCTTATGAATCAATGTATTGTTTACCAAGACCTAGGCCTAGACCTTGAAAATTTAACTAAATATTGATATTTGAAATTCTTAAAAATTGTTTTCCATTGTTTTGGTTTTCATTATCATAACGCTTGTAATTCCTAGTATCTGTTAAATAGTTAAAGATATATAAATATAAATATATGCATCCTAACTATTTAGCATATTTAATGATGATAACTAACACAAATAGAAGTTAACGCTTTTTAGTTGCTAAAATGAAATTAAGAAGATGAATTCTCGATGCATTTTCATTCATTCTGACTGATAGACAGATAATTCATGGATAATGGACATTTGAGAGCCAAGCTAAAGAGAATGAAAGAAAGAAGTAGGCTTGCATATTGATTTGAATCCGGCTCATTGTTAACTTATAGTCAATTTAAGCTCATAAGATAAAACGACTTTTGCATTAACAAACAGAACGAAACACCGCATCCCGAATCCCAAATCCAAAATCCTAAACTAAAAGATCAACTAACGAAGCTATTGAACTCTAACTTTGTCGCTGAAGGCAGACTTTGCAATGACACAAACATCTTAAATGCAACATTGACGAGTGACATCTGCTGATTGACAGTTTTCAACGTAGGCCAACTTGAGAATTACCAGAGTTTATTAGATGACATTGTGACAACTATAAAAAAAAATCTTGAATAAAAAAAAAAAAACAACATTTTATTTGATATACTTTATGTTGGTCTTTTGAGTGGAATATCATAGTCGAGCATATCTACATATGAGACTATTGGACATTTTTAGTTCTTATTGTCACCATAGAGTAGAAACTCTTTTAAAGCCTGATTCTATTTAAAAGATTTCATGCATACCAATTTTCTTGGTAATATATACAGATAACTGAATGTTGTTGTCTTTTCGGTCGACTTCTAACACGGTTTGCGCCATATGCTAATCCTAGTCATTGCTCAAACAAAAGCCATACAATGTATAAAACAGTATTAACACATTCATTGCGCGGCAACCAGGAAGAACACTATAGACAACAACATACCCTGCAAATGTTTACATAGTGAAAAGCAACGGGTATTTGTAATATGCGAGGAAACAACAACATATTAAATAAACTTGTATTGCATTTACATAAACATATAATACCCGTGTAGAGTCATAAAGGCAGAGTATCAGAAATGTTTACACATATACAACACGACTATTTGTGCTGACAGGAAAGAGGAAACAACACAGCGCGCAGCCTCTCTTCTATATATGTATATGTACATATATCATCCACATATATATAAATATATATATATTTATTTTTATGAATGTGTATGTATATGTATATATATATATATATATATATATTGAAGAAGATGCAAGTAACAGCAAAAGTGCTGATTGTTGTTGGTGGCTTGCATTTTGTATGGCATTTTGTCTGGCCGACTGACTGTCTGACTTGCAGACGGACGACCCTCTTCACGAGGATGAATCTGACAAAAACATCAACCATGATGCGGTCTCCCTGATGTCTTGCCCCAGTCTACAGGCTGCTGCTGCTGCTGTTGTTGTTGCTGTTTTTGCTGATTGGCTTTATTTGGTCAGCCTTGTCCACTCACAAATAGCTAGCACTGTCTTCGCTTAATACCAGATGCGATTAAGCGGCTAAAAGGAATCCGATTGTTGTAAAGGCGCTCCGGGCCGCCGGTCTTTACATTTCTGACCCTTTTCACTAAGCATTTTGCACTGTCTTGTAATAAAAAAAAAAAAAACAAAAAAAAGAAAAAAGAACTTAAAAGAAACTTAATACAAGAATTATGCACAGCACACACTGCATGCTGCACAGTGCACAGCAAGCATATATGTATGTATGTACAAAGCATAATTTAATAACTTTCCTATAAACATATAATACATAATTTATGTATTACCTGTTGATAATTAGAACAAGAATTTTTGCATATATAGAACATTGTGCTATATAACTATCATCATGTATCTTGTAAATGCATAATGTCTGCTGGATGAACTAAATTTTGAAATTCACTTAATTAAAAGTCTATGTGTTAGTCGGTCTCTTTCTGAATAATAAATACATCTATATGCACATATAATGTACAATATAAATGTATGTTAACGCAGTCTTCTTTGTTTTAACAATTGCTCTTGCAATGCATTTCCCCCCATCCCCCAGCCCCTGGCATATAGAGAACTAACAATATAACATGAAATGAAAGCAGACTATGTTAATAGGATAGTTTGGCTTCTACTTTTGCTATGGCTACACATATACCTTGTACTTGTACATATTTCTCATGGGAGAGATTAGCATTTTGATTTTTATTTGCCTTGTAACACACATGACCCTATGTAAATTAGCTGAAGATTGCACAGGAAGGTACGTTTCGACTGTAGTGTGTAATGTGTAGTACACGTTTTGCATTATAACCCAGTTTCTGATGTTAGTGAGACAGTACACTGAAAGACTCACAAATACAAACCGCAAACATCATTTGAAGCATTTGATGGACACGCAGTTTTAACAACAACAACAAATAAGAAAAAACATAATATTATATACCATACACTGCATATATTAAATGAAGTTAGTTAAAAGAAATCTCGTTTTATTAATGTCGTGAGATTCTAAAAACAAAAAGAAAAAAGAAGATTTATTACTTATTAAATTCTCATTGAAAACGAAGCTTAAAAATTTTACCCCAAAAAAAAAAAAAAAAAGAAAAAAAAAAACTAAATGATGATCACTTTCTCAAGTGAATTGCAAGCCTTTGTTTTTTTTTGTCTCTTGATTCAAGCAAGTTTTTCCACACGTTGCGTACACCTCTTCGACTTACTTCCGAAAAGTCACTTTTAAATCTAACAAGATTATAGTTATCCTGTCCAAACTTTCAAAATGCAAGTGGCATGAAGGCACGACTTTTGCTTAGCGTTCGGGTTCGCGTTCGCGTTTACAAGAATGTAGCAGCATCACGTGCACACTTGCAACGCTATGCGATGTGATGCGCTATGCTATGCTGCCGCTGCCACTGCTCATGGGAAACTTTCAGGCATGCTTAGCCAAAACTATGAAAGAAAACCAAAAAAAAAAAAACGTCGAAACAACAAAAGAAAAGAAAAAAAAAAAGTTTAGTGGCCGAAAACTAACGAAGTTGTTGTTGCAATAGGCAGCATTTGCATAAATCCTGACGCTGAATGAAATCAATAGCAATAGCAATAGCATACGGACGGCTACGGTAAAGACCTGTAGGCGTGAACTGGATGCGGTGTCAAGTTCCCCTTGTATCGATTCTATATGCTTTGCAACTTCCTCTCAGCCAAGCACTTACTCTCTCTCTCTCTCTGTCTCTGTCTCTGTCTCTGTCTCTGTCTCTCTTTCTTTATTGGCAAGAATGATATCTTATATTTAAATCATATGCAATGGATAGAATAAGTTTATGGTATTCCTTGGCATTTGCCTTGACCTAAGTACAGCTAATTTATTGCAAGCATGAGAAAAAAGAAGTAAAAGAAGTATGAAAATTACAATTTATGACAAGAGGCCCGTTGAATGAATAGAAGTCAAGAAGTCGAAGGCAGAGAAGAAGAATCCGCATTGAGTTGGCCTAAATAACAGCTTGACTTGGCAACTTAGACTTAGACTTGGGTAACACCAAGAGCCACAGCTATTCGCGCAGCATCAGTTGAACATTTGGTGTGCTACACATTGTGTACATGCAACTTAAACATATAAGTACAATTTCTTCCTAGTCGTCTATCGTTCTTCTATAGATATGTACAATTATTTTTTTCTTTCTTCTAAGCGTGTGTTTTGTTTGTGTAACATATATATATGTGTGTGTGTGTTTTTGTGCATGTTGTATCTGCTGCACCGCCTTTTCTAACTGGTATTTCTGGATTGACATTTAAACGGTTCTTTTTGCGCACATCTTGAGACAGTGCCGCTGTCCGCGACCATTGAAATGAGCACATTGACTTGGAACCGCCGTCGTCAAACTGCAATCCCGCATTGTCCGCACCTCAAACTCTTTTGCTCTAATCTTTAACAGTTGTGCGATGCAGCAGGCCTCTGAGTTATTATTGTTATTGAATCAATTTATTTTGTTGTTGGGTCACTCAACGCATCTTTTCAAACATTTTGCAACAACTGCAAAAAACATTTCCCAATACTACAATTCCCGATACGCGACGATAGAAACAGCATAAACATTTTTTTTTCAATTCCCCGGTAATTGCCCAAGGTTCTTACCAAATTGATTTCCTGCCCCAACCGACCCATTTCCTCAATAAACATTTTCATGTTAATGCATCAACTATGACTACATACATACATTCATATTTCTATGTACATGTACATACTATGATGTATAATACATACATATGTACAACAATATTTTGTAGCTATCTTCTGGCCATCAAATTGATATTTCGTGACAACATTATCCTAGATTTTCTGCACAAATTTGATTAAAACTCTAATAATGAATCGAATAAACTGTCGAATACGAATATACTCTGTCCTTGAGCATTGAATAGCACTTTTCAATATATGACGGTACAACTTGTTTTTCTTTTTTTTGAAGTATCGCAACGTATCTGTCAGATACTTGGATAGAAAGATATGCAAATACTTGTTTTATTTCCTGCTTTCTTTATAGAAATATGTTTAGTATGCGATCATTTTTTACGATCGATATGTGACTTTTTCTACCAAAAAAAAAAAAAAAAAACTTGTAATTAATTTGACCACAAACCTAAATACCAAATTTTATGTTTCTCTCTCTCTCTCTTTTACTATGTAAGTCGAGGGGGAGGGGGGGGAGGTGTATCAGGTTAACGGATTATAATTGTATAAGTATATAAATATAATAGTAAAGCTCAGATAAATAATCTATGCAAATATTCTTTGACCTGCATTTAATTTACAAATTTGTTGATGTGAAATGAAATTTAATGTGAATTTAAATAGTAATTAAATTTTGATAAATATTATTTATAATAAATATTATTACTTACTAGTTTTATTTTATTTTTTCTTGTTGCACTTGTTTTTATTTATTTTTTTTAAATTTGGAATTTCTCTTTTTGTCAACACTTTAATGTTTCCGTTTTTATTTTTATTAGAATTTAGTTAGACTTTTATTAGTTTCTGTTGAATTTACGAGGCACGAGAAGTCAATAATAATTTTTTTTTTTTTTTTAGTTTTCCCACATGCATAAATAATTTTAGTTATTGTTTGTTATTTTTACGCGCGAAAAATCAATTAGTGCGAATTGTTTTATGATTTAATGTAGACACAAGATTTAATACAGCAGCACAACACAAAATTTTGCATTAAATCGTAAATCATACAAGAGCAACAATTAAATTTAACATTGATTAATCTCTGTGAATTATCCCACACACTAACTAATCCAGTCTACGACTCACAGCTCACGGCTCTGCTTAGCGCTTAAAGCTTAGAGCTTCGAGTAAAGTGTGTGCAATGAAGAAGGAAGACGTACTTGTTGATTACTGTGAGGTTGGCGCAGAACTAAAGTCATTTGATCAACACTATGTTCTTATATTCATAAGTAAAGAAGTCTTTCATCACAGCGCTAAGACAAGCAAGCAAGCAACTGTTGCATGCCACATCCACTAGCACAAGTACAAGCACAAGCAGCAGAGGCATAGCCAGTGCCAAAGTCAGAGCCACGGCCACGGTCTCGGCCTCAGCCACGGCCACGGCCACATTCAGATCCAATGCATGCAATCATGAAGAAGAAGCTACACACGACGACGAATAAGCAGCCTCTCGTCTTTAGAATATGCAGCCATAGACTTAGTCTTAAGTCACAGACAGAGTCACTCGTAAGCGCAAATGCGTAAGAGAATCATGCTAAAATTTCTAGCAATACGTCAAAGCTCAAGCAGCAGCAACAGCAGCAGCAGCAGAGGAAAGTGTCTTCTAAATAAAACGAAAGCGCCTCCAACTCTACACTCACAGAGAGTCAAAGATAACAAATGCAGAAGAGAGAATGAAAAGAAAGAGAACACGTTTGAACAAATACATATAAACCTGTTGCTCAGTTCTATTGACTATGCGGCGGGGCGACTCGTGTTCTTCGTGCTCGTGCTTCTTACAGTCTACAGAGCGTGCATTGACCGTTCGGCTTCAGTTGCCGGGTTGATAACATTCGCTCTTACTCTTACATATGAATGCAAAGTTAAGAGAGTGCGAATATTGCAAAAACAAAAAACTTGGTCAGGGACACGAACAGGCTCTTCTGGTTACGAAGATACATTTTGAATTTGAAATTCCTCATAGAATTTTATGTAGTTATCGTTTATGCTAAACAGGATTGCTGACGTTTTCTTAGAAATTCATATTTGAATAATTAAATTCATATAAAATTTGAATTTCAGACGATGATAACACGGCGTTGTCTACATTGACATGAAATACATATAATACACATACATATTATCATAGACATGTTCAATTGAAGTAAAGCAACTTGAACATAACTGCGACTTTTTAATACTCTTTATACTTTTTAAATATTTATTTGATTTGCCAAAAAAATAAATCATAAATAATAATGCTAAAAGTTTTCTCAAATATAAATAATATAAAAATAAAATAAACTAAATGATTGTTGAACTCAGCGCAGAAATCATAGTTACAAATTTTGAATGTCAATGACTTGATCCTAACTGTAACTTCCTGTTTACTGAAGACTATTAACAATTGCTCTTTGACCCTTTTCAACCTAACAACAACAACAACAATAAGAATAAGAATAACAAAAGCAAGAACAGCAGCAATAACATAACATAAAGAAGAACATAATGCCAAAAACAGAACCTAAGTCAATAATTCATTGTTCTAAGCTCTTGACTCTTGAAAGTTGGATAATGGCCTTTAAAAGTCGTAATTAAATGTCTTTACGGCCTGTTTAATTGCACCTTATTCTAGGTAAAACTTGAACAAAACTTTGTCATACATATGTCAGCACAGTTAACTGTTCTGTTGGGCTACAGCAGCCAAAAATTTCGACAAATAAAAAGTCATAATGTTACAGTAGACAAATTGTCAACTTAGCTGCTGTGTTACGCTCATCTCGTGAATTTATTATTTAAATTACAGTAAAACTGCGCTATAAGTAACCAAGAGCTAGCAGGTACAATACACCTTATAATAATAATAGCAATAATAATAATAATAACAATAATAATAGTAACGTATAATTATAATATAAATTTGCATGCAATGATTATTATGTCATCATAGCGCAGCTCAACTGTAATATCGTGGCCTTAAACACGTATTTGCACTTTAACGGACACAGACACTAACTACCAGTACCGTGCTCTCTCTCTCTCTCTCTCTCTCTCTATCTCTCTCTCTATGTATCTCTCTCACTCATACACTTGATCGTTTTAGCACACGCTGACGGGTCACAGTGGCAAGGTGATGGCCGCCAAATACGTTCAAGAGCCCATTAAAGTGGTTACCGGAAGTCATGACCGCACTTTAAAGATATGGGATTTACGCAGCATCGCCTGCATTGAGACCAAGTTTGCCGGTTCCAGTTGCAATGATCTATGCACAACCGACAGCCTTGGCTCAACGATAATCAGTGGCCATTATGATAAGAAGATACGCTTTTGGGATATACGTACAGAGAAGCAAGCCGATGATGTGCTAATGCCCGCCAAGATCACCTCGCTGGATCTATCAAAGGGTGAGTGATAAATGAGTATGAATACATACATACATACATACATACTCACATATGTATGATGTATGTATGATGTACATATGTAACTGTTGATTCTTATGCTTGAATTTCTTTTGAACAGATTGCAATTACCTGATATGTTCCGTTAGAGATGATACAATAAAACTATTAGACTTACGAAAGAATCAAGTTATATCCACCTTTGCGTAAGTTACAATGAATCACAAGAAATCGAATGTATATGAATACATTCATTGAGACATAAATATACCAATTCTAATACTAATTTGGATTTTATATTTTAATTCTTATTCTAATTCTAATTCGGGATCTGATTCTGTTTCTGATTCTGATTCTTTTTGCCGACAGCCATGAACACTTCAAAATTAGTTGTGATTTTGCACGTGCAGCTTTTAATTGCGGTGCATCAAAGATCGCCTGTGGCTCGGCAGATGGTACAATCTACATATGGAACGTGAATGGCTTTCTCGAAACGACGCTTAAAGGCCACAGGTGTGTAGTTCTTATGTCTATCAATCATGCTAGTAAGCAACTTTATACATACGAGTACATATACATATGTATATGTACTATACTCTACTCTACCTACAATCACTCACTCACTTATTCAGTCATTCACTGACTCACTCACTCATTTTATTTTGTTGTACATACATAGGAAAATGCATAGGAAAAATTTGTATTAGTTGTGCGCGCACACACTTATACACTTTTCACATTTCGTGTATATCGGTTATGTTGACAAGCCTAACGCAAATATCATAGTTATTATATATAGATATATATATTATTTTTGTATATTTCTATTTTATAGTACGGCCGTTAACGCAGTCAGCTGGAGTCCAAATAGCAATTCATTGGCGTCGGTGGGAAAGAGTAAAAGATGCATTATCTATTCCGATTCGTAGCTACAAAAGGTGTTTACGCACTTAATATTTTCCATCCATTCAGCTCCATCTCCATCTCCAACTCCTCGACTCTTTGAACTCTTCAGCGTCAAGCCTCAAGCCCAGCATGCATTAAATATAATAATAAATAATAACTACAACGGAAAACAAGTGAAGTAACAGCCAAGAGCCTGTCATGTGTTATTGGACAACAGCTTGTTGCAATTATAATTTATAACTTATATATGTTTAAAATTTTTACACATACTTATACACTCTATCACACACAAACACGAACAAAAAAAATAATAGTCAAAAAAAAAAATTACAATAAATAAATAAATAAAAAAAAAACACAACATACACCAGTTTATCATCGAATTAAATATTTAATATGACATGATTTTTTTTTTATTATTATTATTTTTATATTAATTTTATATTGAAGGAACATTTGGAATAACTTTTTGTAGATAGAATAATCTATAATATATAAATATATATATAAATAATACTTTATACAAATAATAATATATACTTAATATTTTGTTGGATTTTATTTTATTTTTTTGCATTTTTTTTTAAGGCTTGAACGAATTTTTAGCAATTACTGTTTAATTTGAAAGCGTAACATATATATTTAAGATCATCGCATATATACATAAAAATATACAAACATTTTTGCTATGCATTATGTAAGAATTTAATTATTCAATTATTCAATTTTGTAATTTGTATATATATACGAAATAAAATTCAACAATGATAAAAATTTAAGGTTCGTACACATATTATAATAAATAATAATAAAATGTTTTATAAATATTTAAATAAAATTTTTGTTTTTATTTTGGGTTAATAATACATAGAGTAACTTGAAGTCGACTTGTTGCCGCTGTAAAACTTTTACTTGTTAGCAAAATACTCTTATTTATGACTTATTCTTTTATATTGTGCCTACTACTCTTATAACTTATAATAAGATTAGGAAGAACCAATTTAATGAGACTCCCAATGGATAAAAAAAAAAAAAAATAAATAAAGTACCATATATCCATTCCAATGTTTTGTAAGATTCTTCATTTCTTGTTAAGTTAATGATAAATTGCTGAGTCAAAATAAATGAGCGTGCACAATCATGATGATGATGAGAGTGCTAAAATGGCAATTAAACTATTTTTGCTTTCATCATTAACAACATTTTTATTTTATTATTTGCCAATCCACAAGAGTGAAAAAAAAATATAAAGCTATGTCACATTCTCTTTTCGTCTATGTCTATATAAAAAATTGTCCCATGAGTCTGAGTAATATTTCAATTGTTATTTCAAAATCAGTATTTCAGCATCACAACAATTTAAATGAGATTCCAAGCCATGTAATACATAGTACAATAGAAGAGAATACCACAATTCCACATTTGACCTTGGAAGATTCCTTAGAGCATGTTATGCGTTCTTATCAGTGAGAGATGCAAGATAAATATAGATAACGCACACAATGAACATATGTATGTAGAAGTATGTATGTTATTCATATGTAGTCATAACGATGCTGAGAGAAGATGTTACTAAATAAATATGCACGTACACAGGAAGACATAGTGGCAACGTTTACCTTGCAACAAGAAAGGTAATTCTTGAATAGCACGAACGCTTTTCGTGTGGATAATGAGCCGCAGAAAAATCTAATTGCTCTTCCTACTCTCTCTTTCTCTCTCTCTCATTCTCTCGTTGCAAGTACTTGTGCAATAGGAGTGCAAAAAGTCAGAGACACATTCGTGCAACCCTTTTATTGAAAAAATGTCTACAGGTTGGCACGACAGCTGCCATTTTTATTGCCATTGCTATTGGCATTGGCTTTAACTTTGTTTATAGCATTGGCATTGGCATTGCCATTGCCATTGCGATGCTCAATCTCAATCTCAATCTCTCTCTCTCTCTGTCTCTCTCTCTCTCTCTCTGTCATGAGATCATTTGCCATCATCAGTCGCATTGTCGTCGTCAGTCACATCATCTCGTTTTCTCATGTTTCGTCATAACGTTGTCTCATCTTTCGCTGTGCCTGTGCTTGTGCTTGTGCCCGGTGCACTAATTATAATTATAGCCGGTACCATATTTAATTAGAATAGTGAGAGCAATGTTTAACTATGGCATAATTTGAAGCAAATGCAGCCCAATTAGGCTTTATACACCTTTGTATGTGTTATATAGCATGTATCTATGTATCTCTGCATGTACCATATATATATGGTGCTTATAAAACATAACATTAGCATTTCTTTAATTATAGCATCCCGATTGATCAAAAATTTGTACCGTTATAGCGATTATGGCTATGTCTATTATGTGCTTCTATAATGATAATTGACGCTGTAAATAGATGTGCGGCCTGTTTCAGTTTATCTCTCTCTCTCTCTCTCTCTCTCTCTCTCTTTCTGTCACACTCATAAAATGGAACAATAGCAGTATAAATACTTAGATCTAACTGGTTTTAATTTTTATTATAAATTAACTCGATTGAAAAGTGAATTAAACGTGCAGCTAACCACAACATTGTAATTTTAGATATGAATCATTTTGAATATTTTATGAATATTTGTGTAACTCGATAAGCTTAAGTTTATGTCGATTTAGGCCAATTTAATAACTAGTTTTACACTTAGCCAATCCAAAATGGAAACTGGTTAAAAATGAAAAAAAAAAAAAATAATAATAATAGTAGAAGAAAAGAAAAAAAAAAACATGTCGAAATTTGCAACTGTGCATAAAAGGAAAAACGACTTTTCTCTAATAACAGCAGCAGCAACAGCAGCAGGATGAGGATGAGGAGAAAGATGAAGAGAAGGAGGAGATGAAAGAATGTATAGCCATTGAGGCCAAGAAAATTGTATTATTGTGCATGTTTTCATTTAATTATTAGACTCTTGATTCTCAGCTGAATGTCGCATAAGATGCATAAGGGTTCATTAAGTTAAATAGAGGTGCGTAGATCTTCCTTATAGCATGCAGATGATGTTGTTGCTGATGCTGTTGCTGATGCTGATGCATATGCAAACATACAACTATTACTAACTACTATTACTGCTACTACCACTATTGCTACTACTGCTGCTACTATGTAGTACTACTGGCATATACATAAGTGCTGGCGATGGTGATGGCAATGGGAATGGCAATAGCAATAGTGTATAGCCATAGGCAAATAATTGCACTGCCTCCAAGAATTCGGTATAATTTAGAACTATTTACATTCATAAAATAATCAAGAAGAAGAATATTAAGTTGGAGTTGGAGTCGGAGTCGGAGTTGGAGTTGCAGTTGCAGTTGAAGTTACAGTCGAAGTCAGAGCGAACTGTAAATGGAAATTGAAGAGCTTCCTGGAACGCGAACGCCCACTTAAGTTACCCGAAAAAAAAAAAAGTTTACAGTGTCTGCAGCATCATTATTGGTGACACCAGCGCGATGATGCAAGCAACAACGATTCACTTTTAGATGTGGGCAGGGAACGTTGTGTGCTTCCTATGGTATGGTACGTTGGGCTCAGAACATTGCGACGCTTCGTGCTATTATCCACATAGTGTGGCGATTCGCGAGACTGCCGCATATTCTTGCGCACCTGCTTGAGGCATGAACAGCTATGTAAGTGGTGTTGGCCAAAGTTGCTTTATGACTGTATGCGTGTCTATACGTTTCTCTCTATATGTGTGTGTGTGTCTATCTATGTATGTATGTGGTGTAGTGTGCATCATGCAAATAAATGCACCCTCAGTGCAACAGGAAACAGGCTTCGTGCAGATTTGTATCTTTATCTGCCAGAAGAACGAACACATTCAAGAAAGTAACTGCTGCTGCTGCTGCTGTTGTTGCTGCTGTTGCTTCTGCTGCCACCTGATGCTTCTGCCACTGCTTGTGCATGCTGCATGCTGCATGCTGAATTCTGAATGCTGCCTGCTGCCTGCTGCCTGCTGCTGTCCAATGTGTTTGCCTCTGTTTCTGCTGCTGCTGGTCGTTGGCCACCCGTCGGCTCCCTCACACAGTTAAGTGCATTCATCTCAATTAATTTACTTACACTGCAACGTCAACGTTAGAATCAGCGACAAAATACACGTACTCCTCTAGCTGAAGAATGCCGCAGAAGAAGAATGAAAGACTTAGACGCGAGTACTTCGATGCAATTAATGATGAAACATCGTCGTCGTCGTCATCGTCGTTGTCGTCATCGTCATCATCATTGTCGTCTTCTTTGTCGTCGCCAAAGCTAAACTAGAAAATTAGGAAAGTCTTAATTAAAACCAACATGCAAAACGATAAAACTTAATTTACGTTCAACTTTGTTCTTGCATCGTCAATTTAGCTAGAAATTGCTGCATCGATACCTGATGCCTGATGCCAGATGCCAGATGCCTGATGCCAGTTGCCAGATGCTCGGCTGTTGATGCATAAGTGATAACGGTTTGTGGCATGAGTTTTTACACTTAAAACTATATAGAAATAATTAAGTGCTAAATCAATGTGTAGAAATTAATCGATTTGTCGTGCTGAAAATTTAAATATATTTTATACACTGATTACATAAATTATTCAAAGTCATCAAATCATCAAGATCAAATTCTTATTTGTACCTAAAATTACTAACAAGTGTAAATACAAAATTCTTACATAACTTTAATATAAAATAAAAATTATACAAACAGACTAAAAGAAAAAAAAAATTAAAAAAAATTATTTAAAGCCATGCAACAAGTTGTCATAGTAAAATATACTCTTCACATACATACATATATGATCCTCTCCAATTTCGATCAATTTTTTTTCTTTAACAAATCTTTCATTTGGCGTTATCTGCATTAAAAACTTGTTCCTTTTGCTTATTCAACTACTTGACACTGACCTAATTCAGCCGGTTTTATTTGCTTGCAATTAAAACAGGATTCAAAACAAGTGTCATCTTAGAGCTCCAGGCTCTATGAATACCAGTTCGCTTAGTATAGTGATGTCCACAGATGACTGTATCGAACAAATTCAAATCAAGAATTCTTCAGTCAACTAAAGTCAAGTCAAGTCTCGGGGATTAAAGTCAAGACAAGTTAATGTTGATTTACTAGTTAAGTATAATACTTGATAAAAAAGTTGTTCTGATTATGATAGCAATCTTGATCAGAAACCTAAACCAAATATAGCTTTACTTCCCTTCCCGTAGGGCAAGTCAATAACTTGACATAATCATATTCATGTTGATTATCCTCGATGATAAAGCTGAATAATATTTGTGCATAACTAATCCCAACATCAACTTTCAAATAAAACATTCAATTTTTTTTATATATATATTTCGTTATATTTTATTTCAAATAAATTAAATAAGTATATTTATGTATCAGATGATAATCAGAATAATCTTAATGTTATACAAATATATAGTTTTTTTTTTGCCTTTAGGCCAATAAACTTATTGAAAATATTTTCATTTGTCTAAATTAAGCGATAAATTGCAGTAAATATTTACTTTGCATTGATTATAAGTTAAATGTTAATTTAATTTTTATTTTAATTTAATTTTAATTTACAATTTACTCATCAATTTCAGCAAGTGAAAAAAAAATAAACCCATTTCCGAAGTCACAAAGGAAGTTCAAGGTAAATTGTCAAACTACCTTTATAAGTGTGGAAACTTATTCATGATATGTTCTAGTATATAATTCTAGAAATATTATTGAAATGTATATTATTATCGATATATATATATATATATATCGATGATATATTTATATATAATATACCATATATATATATATATCCATTAACCAACAAACCAAACGTGGCATTTCTATTTATCCATTTCTCTGATACCGAGCACTGACTAGACAAGACAAATAGCGAAGACAGCCAAGCTATGTATGTATTGCGTAATCGTTGTTTTTGCACCTGTTAATCTATGTTATGAATGTCCTTTGATTATGAATATGATCCTTGGAATCCTTTTATTAAGGATCTAATTAATTTGCTTAGTACGAATGATGATATGATTGCAATTTTTGTCGGCGCTGATAGCAGAATGTCCAAATGCCAATTATGGCTAATTGTGTTAGCAAGAAAATTGTTGCGGCTGTAATGAGACCTGAAAATCCACAAAAAAGAAAATTATGAATAAAAAAAAAAAGAAATTGAATAATTAGTCAATAAATATTCACAACGTTATAATAATAAACCTAAACCTTAATGTCTCTCACTGAACTTGATGAAACTTTCTTTCAAATTACTAATCAGTTTTTAAGAGTTTTGTCTTTGACTAACGAACTAACGAACTTTCGAAATTTAAAGCTTATACTAAGCCATTGATAATTTCTCTCAAAACTTACCAATTGCATTCACACAGAAACCATGTCCAGCCTCTGATGTTGTAAATGTTGTTTCGTTGCCCTCATAGTTCTCTCCGAATCCAGATTTGCGGGCCTTTTGCTCCTCGAAACCAAATTTATCTGTTATTTGAATGGACTGAACCAGCAGCATTTCCTCGGCTCTTGATTTCAAAGATGTTTCACGCTTTGCACGCATCTCCAAAGAATCTATAGAGCATCAAAAAAATAAAGGAAAATGTTAAAGGTTAAAGAATCCTCAGAATTAACTTACCTGTTGAATTCAATGATCGACGCTTGCGTCCATAAGATAACAGTGAACGGTATTCGCCACTGGTATCCTCCTGATCACATTGCACGGGCTCGCAGCTGGGCATGCAGGGTGTGACCAGAGCGCGGAACTGCACCACTTCGCTGGAGGGGAACTTGAAGGCGTCGAAAGTTGGAGAGGAGAATCTTGCCAGTGATGCCGCTCTTGTAAATGGGGCCCATGATGAAGTGATCTGTGGGACAGCCATTGGAGTCAATCAGCGTAATCTCGGAGTTGTCCACGCCGTCCAGATGCCACCAGTTCGCGCACGAAAGATCTCGTAGGGGCTCTGCTCGTCCATGATCTGGAACTTCGAGTGCCAGGGGATCACCGACTTCAGCCGGATCGCATCATGTCTGCTGCCATCCCGGGAGGTGATACGCATAATGACATTTGGCAGAGTCCACGATGACCTCCTCGGACAGAGCTGGTGTCAGATCTCCGCGCACATCCAAGTTGACGCCGTTGGTCACCGACTTGTTGCTCAGGTCGTACTGACAGGCCAAGGCAAGCCCAAGATCGGAGGAGGTAACAATCATATCGTGGTGCTGTATGATGATGTCATTGACATAGCGACCCGCTTGACTCTGACGCACATTACATTCCAGATCATGATAGCTCATGCGCAACTCAAAGTCCAATGAGCTTCTGACATCAACAGCACAAGACCTAGGTGATCCCTTGGCATAGACCTTTCCGCTGAACAATTTCGAAGTACGGATACGTGCCAACATATCTCCGCCGCCGCACTCAATGGTCACATTGTAACAGGAAGCAAGCTCATATGTTGCAGCCTCAGGAACCTCCAAGTAAGGATCCTGAACATCGGACAATGTTGCACGACTGTGATGTGAGAGACGACAGACCATATCACCTGTATCGTTATAATCGTATGAGTGGCATCTATAAAGAGATTAGAAAAGAGCATACAATTTGGAACATCTTCATTTTATTTAGTGAAAATTATGCTTACCTATAAGGCGAATTTAGACAAAGCTCACGGCACTCATCGACACTGCTAACTTCCTGGTAAACCGAATCGACCGTCTTCAATATGCGACCAGGCAAACGTTTGAACTCACATAATTTATTTGGTTCCTCAATGCAATGATTTTCCAAATATTCGCTACCTTCTCTGGGCTGGAAAGCATTAGTGCCCGCTAAAGTTGATCGATCCATTTCGCTAAGCTCACAGGCGCCAGTTGCTCTTCTATAATTCGCTGATCTGTTAAAATTAGAAAATAAAACAGGAAGTTGAAGTAATATTATATAATTTTAAAATTTCATTTAATTCCCCAATTCGAAAATAATAATATCTTTACATTCATTTAGCTAAAAACAATTTAATAACAATAATTCTCATGTACATTAACCGCCTTCATTAACCAAAAGTATTATCTACTACTACTTGTACGGCAAGCGAACAGAGTTTGGAGCTAGCTAATAGTTGAAGCCCCTCGCGTTACTCAATTTCCCAAATGATTGACTTTCAATTTGTTGTTCGGTTAATACGTGCACACATTAAATAGAACTACAAAGACTGTAATTATGGTAAGACCACGCCTAATTGCTTTCATTCCATCTAGACTTTAGACTTCGAGAGTATTCAAAAATGAAAATAAAATGAAAGAATAAATAAAAATCAACGAATTTCTTAATACTTAATGATGTCGATTTGAAGTCTTTTTTTCCTAATTGATTTTTGACTTTTACTCAGCTTGAGCTTTAATTTTTTTTATTACCTGCAGTTGAATTCAGTTTCGCTCAAACAAAGCTCGAAGCATTCACGACGTGAAGAAACTGATACGCTGCGCTTTATTTCCGATTTCAGTCTATAGTTTTGTACACGATCAACGTACCAGGCGCGACCACAAGGTTTAACCGAGAGACACGACTTTTGCGCATAGATTGTAAATACAGGGAATTGTGATTTTGTTAAAGCTCCTGCAAAGGGCTTTCGCTTGCACGAAGTAGGCGCTACATATACATAAGCATATATAGTATTGTATAGCATTATATATATAGTATAATATATCTCTCTGTATATATATATTTGTCTATATAGTACGCACATATACTCTGTAAAATTCACTGTTAGAATAACAAGTTTTTCGACCTGTGAGTTCTATTTTTAGTGAATTCTATGCGCGGTGGTTTTTGATGAAAATTCAACAACCATGTTGCCTATGTTGTTGTTGTTGTTGTTGTTGTTATTGTTATTCTTGCTATTATTGTTTGTTGTAGTCAGTGACCAGTCGTCGCGCTTGGCGTACGCCGCTAATTGGTAGCGAGACGGGCCAAAAGAACTCAAAGAACCAAAAGAAAAATCTGCCTCATACATATGTATAAATCACATACTAATACAAACACACACACATACACACACACACAGACAGAGCATAGCATATAAACTAACATTTGGTCATTGAATAGAAACGCAGACGCTATTAACTTTAAATTTCGATCTAGATCTGATCCGTCTTGGTTTGTCTGTTTGTCTGTCGTCTAATACGCTGGAAAGCTGCCTTATCGAAGTGACAAATCGGCTTCGAAAGCTATGCTATAAAATGACTAAAACCGAGAAAGTGAAATTGGGCGACAGATGCCACACTTTTCGTCAGTTAAGCTGATGTCACTTTCATAATATTTGAGCATTCGAATATCTTTTGTTTTTTTTCTCTTCTCTTTATTATCCTTTGCAGGAGCTTTAACAAAATCACAATTCCCTGTATTTACAATCTATGCGCAAAAGTCGTGTCTCTCGGTTAAACCTTGTGGTCGCGCCTGGTACGTTGATCGTGTACAAAACTATAGACTGAAATCGGAAATAAAGCGCAGCGTATCAGTTTCTTCACGTCGTGAATGCTTCGAGCTTTGTTTGAGCGAAACTGAATTCAACTGCAGGTAATAAAAAAAATTAAAGCTCAAGCTGAGTAAAAGTCAAAAATCAATTAGGAAAAAAAGACTTCAAATCGACATCATTAAGTATTAAGAAATTCGTTGATTTTTATTTATTCTTTCATTTTATTTTCATTTTTGAATACTCTCGAAGTCTAAAGTCTAGATGGAATGAAAGCAATTAGGCGTGGTCTTACCATAATTACAGTCTTTGTAGTTCTATTTAATGTGTGCACGTATTAACCGAACAACAAATTGAAAGTCAATCATTTGGGAAATTGAGTAACGCGAGGGGCTTCAACTATTAGCTAGCTCCAAACTCTGTTCGCTTGCCGTACAAGTAGTAGTAGATAATACTTTTGGTTAATGAAGGCGGTTAATGTACATGAGAATTATTGTTATTAAATTGTTTTTAGCTAAATGAATGTAAAGATATTATTATTTTCGAATTGGGGAATTAAATGAAATTTTAAAATTATATAATATTACTTCAACTTCCTGTTTTATTTTCTAATTTTAACAGATCAGCGAATTATAGAAGAGCAACTGGCGCCTGTGAGCTTAGCGAAATGGATCGATCAACTTTAGCGGGCACTAATGCTTTCCAGCCCAGAGAAGGTAGCGAATATTTGGAAAATCATTGCATTGAGGAACCAAATAAATTATGTGAGTTCAAACGTTTGCCTGGTCGCATATTGAAGACGGTCGATTCGGTTTACCAGGAAGTTAGCAGTGTCGATGAGTGCCGTGAGCTTTGTCTAAATTCGCCTTATAGGTAAGCATAATTTTCACTAAATAAAATGAAGATGTTCCAAATTGTATGCTCTTTTCTAATCTCTTTATAGATGCCACTCATACGATTATAACGATACAGGTGATATGGTCTGTCGTCTCTCACATCACAGTCGTGCAACATTGTCCGATGTTCAGGATCCTTACTTGGAGGTTCCTGAGGCTGCAACATATGAGCTTGCTTCCTGTTACAATGTGACCATTGAGTGCGGCGGCGGAGATATGTTGGCACGTATCCGTACTTCGAAATTGTTCAGCGGAAAGGTCTATGCCAAGGGATCACCTAGGTCTTGTGCTGTTGATGTCAGAAGCTCATTGGACTTTGAGTTGCGCATGAGCTATCATGATCTGGAATGTAATGTGCGTCAGAGTCAAGCGGGTCGCTATGTTAATGATATTATAATTCAGCATCATGATATGATTGTTACATCATCTGATCTTGGACTTGCCTTGGCCTGTCAATATGACTTGAGCAACAAGTCGGTGACAAATGGTGTTAATTTGGATGTACGTGGAGATCTGACACCAGCTCTATCCGAAGAAGTTATTGTGGACTCTCCAAATGTCATTATGCGTATCACCTCTCGGGATGGATCAGACATGATGCGATCCGCTGAAGTCGGTGATCCTTTGGCTTTGAAGTTCCAAATTATGGATGAGCAGAGCCCCTATGAGATTTTCGTACGCGAACTTGTTGCATTGGACGGTGTTGACAACTCGGAGATTACGTTGATTGATTCTAATGGTTGTCCCACAGATCACTTCATTATGGGCCCCATTTACAAGAGCAGTTTCTCTGGCAAGATTCTCCTTTCGAATTTCGATGCCTTCAAGTTCCCCTCAAGTGAAGTTGTTCAATTCCGTGCTCTGGTTACACCCTGTATGCCAAGCTGTGAACCAGTTCAATGTGATCAGGAGGACACCAGTGGCGAATACCGTTCACTGTTATCTTATGGACGCAAGCGTCGATCATTGAATTCAACAGGTAAGTTGATTCTGGGGATCCTTTAACCTTTAACATTTTCCTTTATTTTTTTGGTGCTCTATAGATTCTTTGGAGATGCGTGAAAAGCGTGAAACATCTTTGAAATCGAGAGCTGAGGAAATGCTGCTGGTTCAGTCCATTCAAATAACAGATAAATTTGGTTTCGAGGAGCAAAAGGCCCGCAAATCTGGATTCGGAGAGAACTATGAGGGCAACGAAACAACATTTACAACATCAGAGGCTGGACACGGTTTCTGTGTGAATGCAATTGGTAAGTTTTGAGAGAAATTATCAATGGCTTAGTATAAGCTTTAAAATTCGAAAGTTCGTTAGTTCGTTAGTCAAAGACAAAACTCTTAAAAACTGATTAGTAATTTGAAAGAAAGTTTCATCAAGTTCAGTGAGAGACATTAAGGTTTAGGTTTATTATTATAACGTTGTGAATATTTATTGACTAATTATTCAATTTCTTTTTTTTTTATTCATAATTTTCTTTTTTGTGGATTTTCAGGTCTCATTACAGCCGCAACAATTTTCTTGCTAACACAATTAGCCATAATTGGCATTTGGACATTCTGCTATCAACGCCGACAAAAATTGCAATCATATCATCATTCGTACTAAGCAAATTAATTAGATCCTTAATAAAAGGATTCCAAGGATCATATTCATAATCAAAGGACATTCATAACATAGATTAACAGGTGCAAAAACAACGATTACGCAATACATACATAGCTTGGCTGTCTTCGCTATTTGTCTTGTCTAGTCAGTGCTCGGTATCAGAGAAATGGATAAATAGAAATGCCACGTTTGGTTTGTTGGTTAATGGATATATATATATATATGGTATATTATATATAAATATATCATGGATATATATATATATATATATATATCGATAATAATATACATTTCAATAATATTTCTAGAATTATATACTAGAACATATCATGAATAAGTTTCCACACTTATAAAGGTAGTTTGACAATTTACCTTGAACTTCCTTTGTGACTTCGGAAATGGGTTTATTTTTTTTTCACTTGCTGAAATTGATGAGTAAATTGTAAATTAAATTTAAATTAAAATAAAAATTAAATTAACATTTAACTTATAATCAATGCAAAGTAATTATTTACTACAATTTATCGCTTAATTTAGACAAATGAAAATATTTTCAATAAGTTTATTGGCCTAAAGGCAAAAAAAAAAAACTATATATTTGTATAACATTAAGATTATTCTGATTATCATCTGATACATAAATATACTTATTTAATTTATTTGAAATAAAATATAACGAAATACATATATAAAAAAAAATTGAATGTTTTATTTGAAAGTTGATGTTGGGATTATGCACAAATATTATTCAGCTTTATCATCGAGGATAATCAACATGAATATGATTATGTCAAGTTATTGACTTGCCCTACGGGAAGGGAAGTAAAGCTATATTTGGTTTAGGTTTCTGATCAAGATTGCTATCATAATCAGAACAACTTTTTTATCAAGTATTATACTTAACTAGTAAATCAACATTAACTTGTCTTGACTTTAATCCCCGAGACTTGACTTGACTTTAGTTGACTGAAGAATTCTTGATTTGAATTTGTTCGATACAGTCATCTGTGGACATCACTATACTAAGCGAACTGGTATTCATAGAGCCTGGAGCTCTAAGATGACACTTGTTTTGAATCCTGTTTTAATTGCAAGCAAATAAAACCGGCTGAATTAGGTCAGTGTCAAGTAGTTGAATAAGCAAAAGGAACAAGTTTTTAATGCAGATAACACCAAATGAAAGATTTGTTAAAGAAAAAAAAAATTGATCGAAATTGGAGAGGATCATATATGTATGTATGTGAAGAGTGTATTTTACTATGACAACTTGTTGCATGGCTTTAAATAAATTTTTTTAATTTTTTTTTTCTTTTAGTCTGTTTGTATAATTTTTATTTTATATTAAAGTTATGTAAGAATTTTGTATTTACACTTGTTAGTAATTTTAGGTACAAATAAGAATTTGATCTTGATGATTTGATGACTTTGAATAATTTATGTAATCAGTGTATAAAATATATTTAAATTTTCAGCACGACAAATCGATTAATTTCTACACATTGATTTAGCACTTAATTATTTCTATATAGTTTTAAGTGTAAAAACTCATGCCACAAACCGTTATCACTTATGCATCAACAGCCGAGCATCTGGCAACTGGCATCAGGCATCTGGCATCTGGCATCAGGCATCAGGTATCGATGCAGCAATTTCTAGCTAAATTGACGATGCAAGAACAAAGTTGAACGTAAATTAAGTTTTATCGTTTTGCATGTTGGTTTTAATTAAGACTTTCCTAATTTTCTAGTTTAGCTTTGGCGACGACAAAGAAGACGACAATGATGATGACGATGACGACAACGACGATGACGACGACGACGATGTTTCATCATTAATTGCATCGAAGTACTCGCGTCTAAGTCTTTCATTCTTCTTCTGCGGCATTCTTCAGCTAGAGGAGTACGTGTATTTTGTCGCTGATTCTAACGTTGACGTTGCAGTGTAAGTAAATTAATTGAGATGAATGCACTTAACTGTGTGAGGGAGCCGACGGGTGGCCAACGACCAGCAGCAGCAGAAACAGAGGCAAACACATTGGACAGCAGCAGGCAGCAGGCAGCAGGCAGCATTCAGAATTCAGCATGCAGCATGCAGCATACACAAGCAGTGGCAGAAGCATCAGGTGGCAGCAGAAGCAAGCAAGCAGCAGCAGCAGCAGTTACTTTCTTGAATGTGTTCGTTCTTCTGGCAGATAAAGATACAAATCTGCACGAAGCCTGTTTCCTGTTGCACTGAGGGTGCATTTATTTGCATGATGCACACTACACCACATACATAGATAGACACACACACACACACACGTATATAGAGAGAAACGAATAGACACGCATACAGTCATAAAGCAACTTTGGCCAACACCACTTACATAGCTGTTCATGCCTCAAGCAGGTGCGCAAGAATATGCGGCAGTCTCGCGAATCGCCACACTATGTGGATAATAGCACGAAGCGTCGCAATGTTCTGAGCCCAACGTACCATACCATAGGAAGCACACAACGTTCCCTGCCCACATCTAAAAGTGAATCGTTGTTGCTTGCATCATCGCGCTGGTGTCACCAATAATGATGCTGCAGACACTGTAAACTTTTTTTTTTTTCGGGTAACTTAAGTGGGCGTTCGCGTTCCAGGAAGCTCTTCAATTTCCATTTACAGTTCGCTCTGACTTCGACTGTAACTTCAACTGCAACTGCAACTCCAACTCCAACTCCGACTCCAACTCCAACTTAATATTCTTCTTCTTGATTATTTTATGAATGTAAATAGTTCTAAATTATACCGAATTCTTGGAGGCAGTGCAATTATTTGCCTATGGCTATACACTATTGCCATTGCCATTCCCATTGCCATCACCATCGCCAGCACTTATGTATATGCCAGTAGTACTACATAGTAGCAGCAGTAGTAGCAATAGTAGTAGTAGCAGTAATAGTAGTTAGTAATAGTTGTATGTTTGCATATGCATCAGCATCAGCATCAGCAACAGCATCAGCAACAACATCATCTGCATGCTATAAGGAAGATCTACGCACCTCTATTTAACTTAATGAACCCTTATGCATCTTATGCGACATTCAGCTGAGAATCAAGAGTCTAATAATTAAATGAAAACATGCACAATAATACAATTTTCTTGGCCTCAATGGCTATACATTCTTTCATCTCCTCCTGCTCTTCATCTTTCTCCTCATCCTGCTGTTGTTGCTGCTGCTGCTGCTGTTATTAGAGAAAAGTCGTTTTTCCTTTTATGCACAGTTGCAAATTTCGACATGTTTTTTTTTTTCTTTTCTTCTACTATTATTATTATTTTTTTTTTTTTTCATTTTTAACCAGTTTCCATTTTGGATTGGCTAAGTGTAAAACTAGTTATTAAATTGGCCTAAATCGACATAAACTTAAGCTTATCGAGTTACACAAATATTCATAAAATATTCAAAATGATTCATATCTAAAATTACAATGTTGTGGTTAGCTGCACGTTTAATTCACTTTTCAATCGAGTTAATTTATAATAAAAATTAAAACCAGTTAGATCTAAGTATTTATACTGCTATTGTTCCATTTTATGAGTGTGACAGAAAGAGAGAGAGAGAGAGAGAGAGATAAACTGAAACAGGCCGCACATCTATTTACAGCGTCAATTATCATTATAGAAGCACATAATAGACATAGCCATAATCGCTATAACGGTACAAATTTTTGATCAATCGGGATGCTATAATTAAAGAAATGCTAATGTTATGTTTTATAAGCACCATATATATATGGTACATGCAGAGATACATAGATACATGCTATATAACACATACAAAGGTGTATAAAGCCTAATTGGGCTGCATTTGCTTCAAATTATGCCATAGTTAAACATTGCTCTCACTATTCTAATTAAATATGGTACCGGCTATAATTATAATTAGTGCACCGGGCACAAGCACAAGCACAGGCACAGCGAAAGATGAGACAACGTTATGACGAAACATGAGAAAACGAGATGATGTGACTGACGACGACAATGCGACTGATGATGGCAAATGATCTCATGACAGAGAGAGAGAGAGAGAGACAGAGAGAGAGAGAGATTGAGATTGAGATTGAGCATCGCAATGGCAATGGCAATGCCAATGCCAATGCTATAAACAAAGTTAAAGCCAATGCCAATAGCAATGGCAATAAAAATGGCAGCTGTCGTGCCAACCTGTAGACATTTTTTCAATAAAAGGGTTGCACGAATGTGTCTCTGACTTTTTGCACTCCTATTGCACAAGTACTTGCAACGAGAGAATGAGAGAGAGAGAAAGAGAGAGTAGGAAGAGCAATTAGATTTTTCTGCGGCTCATTATCCACACGAAAAGCGTTCGTGCTATTCAAGTATTACCTTTCTTGTTGCAAGGTAAACGTTGCCACTATGTCTTCCTGTGTACGTGCATATTTATTTAGTAACATCTTCTCTCAGCATCGTTATGACTACATATGAATAACATACATACTTCTACATACATATGTTCATTGTGTGCGTTATCTATATTTATCTTGCATCTCTCACTGATAAGAACGCATAACATGCTCTAAGGAATCTTCCAAGGTCAAATGTGGAATTGTGGTATTCTCTTCTATTGTACTATGTATTACATGGCTTGGAATCTCATTTAAATTGTTGTGATGCTGAAATACTGATTTTGAAATAACAATTGAAATATTACTCAGACTCATGGGACAATTTTTTATATAGACATAGACGAAAAGAGAATGTGACATAGCTTTATATTTTTTTTTTCACTCTTGTGGATTGGCAAATAATAAAATAAAAATGTTGTTAATGATGAAAGCAAAAATAGTTTAATTGCCATTTTAGCACTCTCATCATCATCATGATTGTGCACGCTCATTTATTTTGACTCAGCAATTTATCGTTAACTTAACAAGAAATGAAGAATCTTACAAAACATTGGAATGGATATATGGTACTTTATTTATTTTTTTTTGTTTTTTATCCATTGGGAGTCTCATTAAATTGGTTCTTCCTAATCTTATTATAAGTTATAAGAGTAGTAGGCACA
>JBAMBR010001552.1:0-29033 GCA_037044475.1 Zaprionus obscuricornis
GCTCAAAATAAGACGTCAGTTTTTATCCAGTAAACAGTAATAATGAATATATAGGGAATGACACAAAATACAAACGATGCGATGCTAAGCAAATTACGCAAATCCAAACAGAGGCAGAAACAGAAACAGAAACAAAAACAAAAAAAAATTTATATATATATATAAAAAAAACAACAAAAACAAAAAAAAGAAACTACAAAATCGAGTTATAAATATCAAGTAAAAATGGCACATAGTCATCCCACTAGACATTTCGCCAGTCTATACGAACTATCCCAGTGGCAGCTGGTTATCCGACAATCCGCACAATTTGGAGACCAATCAAGTTGCGGCTATGCTATTGTAATTAGCCGCATAACGTAGCCAGAGGCAAGGCCCCCGAGGCACTTGTCAGCGCATAGAAGTGTGGCAAATAGCATCTATTCGATTTCCCTTTTAGCATATGCAACAGCTGCCTGCAACATCATCAGTCTCCCATAGCTTGCATCGTTTTGCCGTCGCGATTTAAATAATCTTCAAGCGACGAGTGCTACTCATATTGCACTTAGCGTTGTGGGCGTCGTCCAGTTTGCTGGCAGAGCAAAAAACAAGCAACAAGCAGGAAAACGGCAAAACAGCAAAACCAGCAGCCATGTGCAACATGTTGTCGCAATCGAAGACAAAACGGAGTCAAGAAAGCAACCAAAATGAGTTCAATAAGTAATCGGCAAAAGGGCATTGAGCAGACTCATAGGGAGACTTCTCTGTCTCTCTCTCTTTTGCTCTTTCTCTGTGTCTCAATGTGTCTGTGTCTCTGTGCGTATTCAAGTCTCATCTCATCGATGTTGATGAATGGGGTGTGCCAAGTCATCATCATGTTCTTTATTGCTGTCATTATAAAGTGTCTTGCAGTTATTTATAGCCAGCCCCCTGTGTCTTTGTCTTTATATTCGTTTACATCTTTGTCTTCCTTGCCTTTCTCTCCTACATCTTGCATTTCGTTGCCAATTGCAAGTTGCATGTTGCCTTTTCGATTATATTTTGTTTTTGTTTTTTTTTTTGTTTTTTTGTTGTTTTTATCAAGCATATCTGAAGAGTCGAAACTTTAACGGGTAGTTGAACTCTTACTCTTTCTCTCTTGCTGCTCATTTGATGCTCAATTCAAGCGTCCATTGACTCTAAAGGATTCAACTCCAAAAAACTTCAGCTCAGATTCAAGGCTATTTGGAGAGCTACACTTCGATAGGTAGACAAAAAAAAAAAAAATAAACCCTCAAAAAATCATCTTAGAGACTGGAAACCAAAATTCGGATACAGTTGTCTGGCACATAGCCAGCCTTTGCCTCAGTGCTCAGTGTCTCAGATTCAGCCGGAACGCATTGCGACTTGTGATTTGAAATGGGGCAAAAGTTCACTAAATGCTGGCGACTATTTGCTGTGTGCATTGCGATCAAATGAACAAAATATACAGTTATATATACATATATATATATATATATATATATATATATATAAGTATATGTAAATGTTTTCCACCTCCTTAAATTCCATAGAATATTATTGCAAATTATAAATAACTTAAATTTAAAATTTGTTCATACTCGTTGAACGATTATTCACTTGCTAATTGCTTGAGAAACACATGAGGGTTGACCTTGTCTTGACAGACTTCACAATGACAAGCACAAATTCTATATGAAAAATATATTTATTTATTTATATTTATTTATTTGCTTATATAAATATATATAATATTTATTATTTTTTTTGCATGGGAAACAATTCAATGTTTATACTAAGCGACACATGTTTTCTATACATTTTTATTATTGCTTTTGAAACTTGCAAACAAATTGAAGAATATGTGAATCGGCGAGTCTGTTACGCTGCTACGCATCTTTAATGGTTTAGTATTTCGCGAGCACGCGAGCATCTACCAAAAAAAAAAAAAAAAGTGGAGTGTGCTGCGGTGGCGTATGCGTAATGTGCCTGATATCCCAAAGCCACAGCCACAGGCCATATGTTACACTCTATCTCTATCTCTCTGTCTCTCTCTGTCTCTGTTTTCCCTTTTTCCTTTTATACACAGCGCCACAGTTGCGGAATTTATGAACTTTGTTTTTTTGTTGGTGTTTTTTAGGCTGTTATCAGCGCGGCTGCAGCTGCTTTTGCAAATCTTTAGCTATTCAGCTAAGCAAAGTGTTTTGGTCGCACTTTGAAGAAATCACAACATGGTGAAATGTAACGAAACGAATATGAAATGAAACGAAACGATAGAAAATGAAACACGAAACTAAGTAACTTGATGGAAAACTCATTTGACTGAAGTTGATTGGCAATCAATGGCTGTCATCAGTTTTTCGACAGCCCAAGGATGGGATATGGCGATAAGCAGAAAAAATTCTATTAGCCGTTGGCTGACATGGCGGAAGTTAATACTCATTTTAGCTGATGCTTCTGATTGCCTTGCCTTGCCATGCCTTGCCTTCACATGCCTCGACTCTTATATGTATAGTATGTCTACCTGGACAAGCAAAAATAAAGGCTAAATGGCAGCCCTGAAGGGTCACGAAACGATATACGGGGAGTCACGAAACCAATAATGAGAATAGGGATACATATCTATATGTTTGAGGGTTTTGTCCTGCTGCTGCTGCTGCTGCTGCTTCAAAGGCCAAACACCTATGTGTAGTAGCATAGTTTGAATAGCACTTGACTGCCTATGGCATCATTCACTCATGTGCGACAGAATTTGTCGCTTAGACTGAAACTCAACCAAAGGTGTAACAGGAAACGGAAGTTATTTCACGATGGGCGCCGATAAGTCACACATACACACTGAGACACACTGAGTGTGGCAAGCATTACGACAACAAGTCAATAAGTTAGTCAAGGGTTTTTTTCCCATAGCATAGCTCAACATTCAACTAATTGAAATCCTCGCATGACAAGATCTATGCCTCCAATAGCCTGACAACAGGCAATACAACAAATGATGTGTCAGAGCTAATGACATTCTATGGCAAATACTTATATATATGGTATATATACATATATGTGTATATGTATAAGTGCATGGTCATAGACATGGACATGGAAACGTGCATAGACATGAATAGACATATATGTAGATGTAGCACCTATCTTTGCTTAGTTTATTCTACAATGTAGATCATTGTCATCAACAACAACAATAACAACAATAACAACAACAATAAGAAAAACAAAACAAAAGTCACAGTCCATTTGCATGAGTAATAATAAATAAATAATGACAACAGGCAAAGATTTCTATAAAAATGATTTAATATTGATTATTGTTTCGCCACATTTACAAACTGATTATTTATTTTTTTTTTTTTATTTATTTTATTTTTATTCTTCAGAAAATAAAATATTTTTATATATGAAATTCCTTTGCTCATCTTTAGCAAAAATTTATGTTGATAAGCAGCCCGTTCATTCTGTTACTTAAGAGACTCTCTCCCAACATCTCCCCCTTACCTACTGCACAGCACAGTCTGAAATTAAGCAAGCAGTTTGTCTGCAATAGGCAAAAAAAAAAGAAGTCTTTCACTCTATTTAAGAAATATGCATACTATATTTATATATATATAAATATAAATATATATATACTTATATTTATTATGTAAGAACTGGCATTAAATGTGAATTTATGGCAAGCAGCGATAAAAGCAAATCATTTTCATTTTCCATGTTTTTTTTTTTTTTCTCGCATTGCCTGCTGATGCGCTATTTATATGAATATTTTCAGTGCTAGCTGCTGCGTCTAAGGCAAAGATGAAAAAAAATAAAATAAAAAAAAAATAATATATGAATTTATGGTAATAAAAACTTGGAATTAGTGCTGACTGTGACTAAATCTGTCTGCGGTAGATCGAAATGTGCAATACAAATTTTCTTTTAAAATGTAAAACAATAAAAAACTAGAATTAAAAAATGCTTTTAACTGCAGCAGCAGCAGCAACAGCAGCAACAGCAGCACAAATTTAAATACTTGTTTTAATCAATGAATTTATTAAATTATTCATACATATATATATATGTATATATATATATGTAAATTAATGCAGTTACTAAGCTAAGTTCTGGTTGTCAATGCTTTATGTATTTATGCTCAATTTAATGATTTTTGGTAAGTCGATTTTAATGACTTGCTGACAATGTAAATATTTATGCAATGACTTTCATAGATAAACAAGATTTACAGACTGCAGTTTTCATAGATATATATATATAGTATATATATATATATAGATATATTCTTATTCCCATTACGTCAAATTGATGTCCAATAAATGAGTTTGCATAACTCGCATAAATTGCAGCTTGCAGCTTGCAGCTTGCAACTTGCAACTTGCAACTGGCAGCATAAGTATTTAGTAGACCAAACAGCTGGAGGACAACAACAATCGCCAGTAGTAAAAAAAAAATGCAAGTCACAGTGGCCACAGTGGCCATTGGCCACATGTACTCGTATGTTATGTTTGTGGCTAACACTCGGATACCACAGACAACGCATGCACCCGTTGCAACAGACACGAAGCAATAACAACAACAAGAACAACAGCAGCAACAACATTAAAGCCCATTTAAGATTTATGACAATTTACACAAAATGAAATAACTAAATCTATGAACATATAAAGGCAAACGCATGCAAAGAGTAAACTTTATGTATGAGTATGAGTATATATTCATAGTATTCATAGACTAATACATGTACTCATAGTATTCATTTATGTATGCAGCAGCTACTGGCTTTTGTCGGGTTTTTATCAATCGCAAAATCGCGAATAGCAATCGAAACGCCGCGACGCGATTGTCAATCTACGCTGCCAAGTTGGAACGCCGCCAAATCAAACGGCGCCAGACAAAAGCACAAGCACAAGGCACCAGGCACAAGGCACAAAGCACAATGCATGCCAATTAATTATATTTTGGCACGGGGCAGGGGGCTGCTCAACGCAAGCTGTGTCTATCGATGCCAAATCATTTGGCTAATTGTCTAAACGATACAATTGGTCAGATAAGTGCCAGAAATTGCTTAAGATATTTAAACCTCACTTTGCACTGCTTCTCTCTCTCTCTCTCTCTCTCTTTCTCTCTCTTGCATGCAATCGCTGCAATTTATGTTGCATGTTACGCCTGCGCTTAAAGCAATTGCTGCATGCAATTTTACAGGCGTTAACTGCAACTGCTACTGTATTCAGCTGTTAATGGGCGTGGCAGCTAGAGGCGCCTATAAAGGTGATGGCGTTAAACGTTATGCATACACATTAAATATATGTTATTAAATCTTGCAATATAACGTGGCAAGGGCAATTTAAAGGCAACTCAACTGACTGACAGCTACAATAATTGTGTAAAATCTCGAAATAATCGATATAAAAAAAATATATAAAAAAAAATAGACACTGATGAATACTTGTGATGTGATATGATGCTTTTGTATTTAAGGCGCAAAATGTCAATCAACTTGAATTTATAAAATGAATTTTTACTAATATATAATATCTGTGCGATATTCTCATTGTCAGTTGTATATGCTACCTATCTCTATCTCTCTCTCTCTCTCTCTCTCTGTCACTCTTGCTCTATAGCTGTCAGTTAAATGCGTTGATTTGTTGCCGTAAACAAGACAAGTGCGATCATGAGTATGAATACGTATATCCTCGTATGGAGACAATGACCATTGTTTAGCGGTCAACAAAAAGGCAACGTAAAGTGCGTCAGGCTGTATCTGGCTGCAAGGCCAAGAATAAGCGCTATAACAATAACAATAATGCTCAACTTAAAGAGTTCGATTCATGTGAAAGTTCAAAGTAAATAAATAAAAAAAAAAAAAAGTCTTGTTAAAGCAAGGGCAAAAGCACAGTTGTGCTTGAATCTCTTTATGCTGCATATATATATATGTACATGTATATATCCCCACAGAGACTGACAGTATATATATAGTATTAATATATAGAAGGGAGCATGACTTCATATACTATATACCATATACATATATGTATGTAATAGTCTGTTGTGAAGGTCGTAATATGAGTATAACGAAATTCCATTTCAATATGTTTGCTGCATTATGACTTTACATACGATCCAACTGTAGCAAGATATACATATACATATACATATATATGCTTCAGTTTATAATGATACACAGCTGAGGCTGAGCATATAGTACTACGCGTAAGTAAGTATATTCTTCTATACGAATGCATGTCGAATGCTGCATAGTCGACACATAGATACTCATTAATTGCTTGTATATATAAACAGTTGATGCTGTGTTATTTTTTATACTATTAGCATATTATAATTTCTTGCAGCTATTTACATTTATAAACTAATATAGCCCTCCCTTTGACTATGTTTACAGGGTATACATAGTTCTTGCTGCATTTCATTAATTAACAAAAGTAAATTACAATTTTATCTGCCAGCAAGATAAGATATTTAATCATGTTTAAAAGATCTGCAATAGTTGCGCGTTGCTGTAAATAAAATTCTTCAATTTTATAAAAAATATAGAAATAATAATAAAAAAACACTAAACGTGGGAAAGAGAAACTTTATATGCAGATGATACTAAAGGCAAGCGACTATAGCTACTTGCAAAGCAAAAGCTAATCCAATGTTAAATAAAAAAGTGCATACGCCCACAATAAATAAATTACAGTAAGGTTTCGCATAATATTGTCGATGGGCAAAGCTTTGAAATCTTTGTTTCTCAACAAATTATGCGCATAAAATATGCTTAAATATTTTATGTAAACAATGCTCTGCCTGGCAATGTCTGCAGGGGAAGTCTGTTGTGTGCAGTCTGCTGTGTGCTGTGTGCAGTGTGTAGTTGTAGTCCCTGCATTTGTTGATTGTTGATTCATCAAACCTGTTCTACAGCAGTGAATACACTTGACGGTACGCTCTCATATTTTGGTATTACAGTGGCAAAAATAAAAAAAATGTATTTAATGCTGACTTTGTCATTTTGTCTGGTAACGCCTTGCCTCGATATACATACATATATTGTCAATGCATTGGCAACTTGTCAGTCGAAGTGAGTCGAAGCTGCCAATAAATTTAGACATTTACATAGTGTAGTCTAATTGCATTAGCAGAGGGAGGTGATGAGGGAGAGAAGAGAGCAGAGAGAGAGCTAAGAGTTGCAGTTGCAGTGGATCATTGACTTGACTTCAAATTGAAATTGAAATTGTGAACGCGTGTTAGTGAAACTCATGCAACAAGTTGTCCAATTTGCTTAGCCATCGGCAACGCGTTCATGTTCCTCATTTAAATATTATTTCGCAAGTGTGACTATACAACGGACATTGAGACAGACAGCCAGTCAGCCAGTCAGCCAGGCAGTTAGGCATTATGGCATTATGGCAGCCACTGTTCATTCAGAATTGACCTAATTGTTAGCTTGTTGAGTTTAGTTGATTTTGAGTTCTAGGCGCACGTTGTGCCTATTACAACATTTTTTTTTTTTTTGTTTTGTTTGCACGCTGTCGTCACTATTTCATTTGGCTGACTCAGCGCACTCTCCGTTCCCCAGTATCAGTTGTGCAAGCTACTTGTATGCATATTCCTTCTAGAATTAGCATAGAGCATTTAGCCAAAGTGTCATCGAAGGCAAATTATATGCATAGAGGCCGCCAATTTCAATGTAAATTTTAATTGTATATTTTGTTCACTTTTTTAATGGTTATTAATTCAGGGGAAGTGTACATCATCTCAGAACAGAACAGAGCAGAGCAGAGCAGCGCAGCGCAATGCTGACTCATAATACATTAGCATGATCTAAATTGAAATCTATTCATTGCCAAAAGGTAATTCAGACATATTTATAAACTTGATTTAAGCAGAACTTGATGATTGCAATAAGTTCCATATATAAATATTTTTTCTAAAACTCTGCAATGAGCATGTAATATATAACCGGAAACTAAAGTAGAATACAGTTGACAGTATAGTATACTTGTAATCCTTAAATTAGCACATTGTTTATTTGTAGTAGAAGCATATTGTCTTTCTTTGTATGTTGCATGTTGCATGTTTTGATGACTGCTCTGATGCATGCATGTATGTATGTACAGATGTGTGTTAGTTGTACATCAAAGTACATTTGTATCAAACATGCTGTTGCCTGTCAGCTGAATTAGCAGCAACAACAACTAGAGCCCCAAATTGTCATGCATGTCACAGTAAAAAAAACAAAAAGAAAAGAAGAGAAAAAAAAAATATGCAAGCACTGCAAAATGTTGTAGCAACTTTTGTTGGGAAAGGCAGCGCTGCTGTTGCCGGCACACCTTGTCACTTTGATCAGTGGTAGCGGGTGTGGAATAAGCAGCAGTAACAACTTTTAATTAAAATAAGTAAAATAAAATAAAAAGTCAAATAAAGTAAAGTAAAGCTAGGCCCGCATTTCAGTTCATAGAATATACGAATGCTGTAACACTCATGAGTAAAACAATCTATTCAGCAAAATCTTCAAAATGAATGCAGGTCTACAAATGAGCTAAAAAAAAAAAAGCAACGTGCGAACATTACAAGTTCCGGAAAATTTCGTATCTTCGTATTCAATTATTAACTGCAAGTTAATGCTGCATAACTAGCAAAAATATGTAAACTTATCTCAGTGCAAGGCAAGAATTAAATGTTAATTAATTAATTAAAAATTAAATTTTGCAATTTATTATAGAGCTAATAACTTTATACGTAAGCGTTTGAATTAACTTGTTAAATCAAAATGTTGTCAATTGCTTTCAGTTAATAAAATAAATCAATCAATTTGATGGCGCTTCAAGGCGACAGATTTGAAAAAAACAAAACAAAACAAAAAACTTGATATTAAAAACAAGAAATCAAAATTATTCTCAACATGCCGAATATTTTATACTCTTGCAGACTTGAACGAAAAGTTTAGCATATCGATCGTTCCTATGTTAGCTATATGATCTAGTAGTCCGATTTGAACCAAATTCGGGTGGGATGTATAAGTCGTCACTGAAATCAAATGCTATAAGTTGCAGCCGAATAGTCTTAGCATAGAGTAACGCTTTTCATACAAAAACCTAAATTTCGATAGATTCTTTCTATGGCAGCTATGTGATATAGTAGTCCGATACTGCCAGTTTCGACTTATATACAGCTTATGATCATAGAGTGTATGTATGCCAAATTTCATTGAGAGATAAGTTAGAGTGAAAGCAGACGCACAGTGGGACAGACGAATAGTCGGACATGTACAATGTAGCTGTCGAAGCTGCTCAAAAATATATATAGACAAAATAGTATATCTGTAGGATATGACACATATCTGTTCTCCTTCATGCCTATAGGCAATGCATCACAAATTCCTGTCCAAAATTAATATACCTTTTATAAGTGTGTAAAAAATGAAATAATGTTGTCATGTCGTCATGCAATTGGCATATTTTATAATAGTATGAATAAGTGTTATACTATGTATATCTTTATATATATATGTGTGTGTGTGTGTGTGTGTGTGTGTGTATGTGTAGTAAAACGTTTTAGATTTCATAAAATCACAGCAACAAACAAGCATCCGTCGTATTCATTCGTATCAAATACGCCTATTCCTCAATACCCTGTAACTTTGACAAAAGTCAACAAAGTGTAGAAACAACTTAATAACAATTTATACAATTATATTAACTAGCATTGTAGGGTATTCGTTTAGTCTATCAATTACATATATTATCAGCTGATTTTAAATGTAAATATGTGCCACTAAATATGCCGCACAAATATGCATAATTCATTTTCAGCTTGTTGTCGCCATTTCCACACGCCTTAGTCTATGGATGAAGACTAGTGTACAAGTTTCTACGATTTGTGTATTTTATTTGCTTTCCCTTTGCCTTTGCTTTTGCCTTTGCCCATACACAAAAACCCAAATCTTATGCCGATGCCAAAGCCCCCAACCCATTACGCAGTTGCATGTATGAATGAATTGATAGGAGCGTGCGAATTCAAGCAAAACAAAAGATAAAGATGCGAAAGATGAGGAAGAAGCAAAAGGAAGTACAAGAGGAAATAGAAATAGAAATAGTTGAAGCAGCTGCAATTATTCATATGCTTAAGTAAATAATAAGACAAAATCTGCGCATTGTTTTTCATAGGTAAATATTAATTATCGTCAAAGACAATGCCAAAAGTTCGAACGATACAAAATCAAATATAAATTGAATTTCAAATTTAATATCTGAAATCTGAAATTTTGTATTACAAAGTATTTTCAAGTGCTTTTTATTTAATGTATTTTTGCGACCAAAGGTAATAATTATAAATAGTTATTTATGATCGCTGACGATCGTTTTGTTCGCTTACCTCAGAGGCTGATATAAGAATTTTGTTTGTGATTTATATATATATTTTTATATATATATATTTCCAGTGATCACTTCTCTATACAGTCTGTCCGATAGTCTCTCTAATGCTGCATAATTTTGGGCAGTAGCTTCCGTTGGCAATTCCGTTCCGCTGTCAGACGTCTACACTCTACACTCTCACTCTCTCTTGCTCCTTTTCCTCGTGGGGGAGGGAGAAGTTAGACACAGACACGGATGCGGATGCGCTTGACGTTATCGTTGACGTTTAGTCAGCCTGCTTATACTTGACTTTTTACATATATGTATGTATGTATATATTTTTTCTATATGTATTTGTATGTTTTGTAATATATTAATATAACTTTATATAATTTCGATATTAAGCATTTTGTAGACGCAATAAGTTCACTTCACTTCACACAGTCGCTGCTGCAAATTCAATATTTTTTTTGTATTACAAATTTAACAAATAAAAAGATTTTAATGCGCTTTTTGGGAATTTATTTATTTTTTTTTTTTTTGAGGGAGGCACAACGCGACACTTGAATTTCACATAGTTTCTCATACAGTGACACGCACAAACACGCTCACACACGCACACGCACACTCACGCATATATGTACATATACAGTGTCAATGCTAGGTGATTGCTTTGCCCACGGAATTGGCAATGGCATTGGCTTTGAGCTCTGGGCTCTGGGCTCTGGGCCATTAGAAAAGCGCATATAAATTATGCATTTTATTGCCAAGCTTACACAAAAGACATTTTTGAGCAACAGTCACTGACAGCGCAGTGATAGGAAGACGATGAAGATTCGCATAAAAGAAACTGAAACATTAAGTGAAATAGCGTGGACAGACAGACAGAAAGACAGACAAATGCAGATAAGAAGCAAACAGCAGCAGCAGCCGGCAGCCAGTTGCCGGTACACGCACAAACTTGCACTCATTCACACACAGGCACGCATAGAAAAACTCATTGATCAATTGCATGCTGAAGAAAGCACAGATCAAACATCGAAAATGAAAACGAAAACAAAAAATAAAGAACGGTACTTTATTTTTTTTTTCTGCATAACACAAAAATAAATTAATAAATAAAAACACAAGCACACACGAAAATACGAAAGAACGAAGTAACGAACGCACGCTTACGCTTCAATATGCCGTTGGCAGAATATTCGCGTTTGTGTTTGTGCTCGCCTGCAGAGCGACCAACCGGCTGAACGTCACAAAACAGACTGAGGCAGCGCCAACAAGCGCCAGCGTCGTCTAGCCACACAACGGACGTCAACGTTGACGTTGACGTTAGCGCTGGCGTTGGCGTTGACGTTGACGCTGATGTTGCCATTGCCTTTGCCGTTAACTTTGTCGTTACTCTTTACAGCTGATTCTTTTTTTTTTTTTAAAGGAATTCCTTTGCTTTCAAGCAGATAATAACAAAATAAAATACATACATATATATAAAAAACAAAACATTTCTAGAAATTAAATATATTTTTTTTTTTACATGCATATGTATGTGTGAGTGTGTGTGTGTTCTTCTGAGTTTTTAGTATATTTATTAATCACAACAAATTTAAATAGATATTTATCTAGTACTTGTTGATTATTTAGCATAATTCTTGTATTTTTTAGACTCTCTTAAAAATTAGTGCAAAGTTCTGTTAAAGATAAGACAGACTATATCTGTATGTATATTTATACACTATTTGTATGCATATGCAGAGGCAGAGGCAGAGGGAGAGGCAAAAGCAGCGCCACTGTGCCTTCTGAGAGATTACATATTTGGCAACTTGTGCCATATGCTGAGCAGCTACTACTACTGCTACTGCTACTGCTGCTGTTGCTGTTTGCTGTTGCTGTTTGCTCTAAGCAACAGATGCAGAACTGTTGCCGTTGCCATTGCCGTTGACGGTCCCACAGGTGCCTCGCAAGTTGCTTTAAATATTTATATAAACTCGCAAGTAATAAAACTGAGCATAATTTTCAAGCCAAAAACAACTATAACTATCTAAACACATATGTGTATGTGTTTATGAGTGTTTGTGTGTGCATGTGTGTGTGTGTGCATGTGTGTGTGAGTATTTACTTGTACTATTACGAACGCAGCGGCGCTTCATATAAAATTCTATAAATAATTTGAAAAGCAGTTGATACAAATTGCAAAAAACAGAAACTCCAGGGAAACGAGGAATGAGAGAAGTGACTGAGGGGATGGGGGGAGAGACGAAAAATGAGGGAAAGATACTAGTGTTAACTGTAGACTAAGCCCAAAGGGACTGCACGTTGCCGGAAAAATAGAGAACACATTCATACAAGTTGTTGAAGCTAGCCGGCAAAAGAGAGAGAGAGAGAGAGAGAGAGAGAGAGAGAGTGAAAGAGAACGTAAGCCGGTAAATGACGTTGATATTGACGTTGCTGTTGCTGTTGCTGTTGCTATTGCTGTTGACGTTGACGTCGTCGCATCGCAGCGTCGCAGCGTCATTGCCGACCAGCAACGTAGGCATCACATGTAGCGTATGCGTAACTTTTGCCGGCCACAGCAAGTAGCAATCCTTACACTTGCATGCACAAACATGTTTGCATGTGCATGTTTTTGATTCCCTCTATGTGTGTCTGTGTGTGTGTATGTATGTCTTCATATGTGCGCCTTATCAGCTAGCAAACTTTATTTTAAAGCGCGCAACGCTTGTCGAGCTGCCAATTGTTGTTGTTGTTTTTTTTTGTTATTGCTACTGTTGTCGTTGTTGTGCTGTTGTCTTTGTCTCACTGACTGCAGCATTTCAGTCGATGGTTTTGTTTGCCGACTGACAATTGTTTATTCAAGCAGGCAGCACTGCGGCAGCCACCAGAGAGTTGGCCCTTTTTGTGGCAGCCAGGCGTTGGCTTTGTTGCTGTTGTTGCTTTGTTGTTGCTCTTCTTGTCGCCTTGTTGCATGCATGCATACACAACATACGCCTTGCCTCGTTGGTATCTCATTGCATTTTGCAATTGGCGTTGTTATCGTTGTTGTCGTCGAGCTTAAACGGCTTTTAGCCGACATGTAATCTGGTTAATGGCCACTGGCCGTGCATGGATATTCTCTGCATTTTTTCACACGCACTGCTTAATTATGTATGTACTCACACACACACACTCACACACACACCCATACACATGCATAGATCACTTGCATATACATATAAGAAATATTTGCCATGTAACTCGAAAAATCTGCATAAAATATAATTTTATTTTTTTTTTTTGGGCTGTACTCAGCTGCAGTGGCGAGCTGCAGGTAAACATTGCACCTGTTGCTGCTTGACTGGCATTATAAATAAAATGAAAAAATAAAAATAAAAATTAAATAAAAAATGAAGTAAAATAAAATAAAATGAATGTCAGTTAAGCATTTAAAACAATTCTGACTAGACCGGCGCCAAGTCGACCGGTAACCAACTTAAAACAAATGCCGTCCGTCACAAGGTGAACTCTAAGTCTGAACTTGTTCTGCTTAATTAAATTAAAACATCTTTGCGTTCATTTGCATAGAGACAACGACAGTTTGCTAAACAATTAGAATAAGTATTTTTCAGATTGTAACTTTGTTCAGATTTTTTTTTTTCCTTTTTTTTTGCCGCCATTGAAATTGTGTCTTAAGATTTGATCTCCAAATATTTATAAACAAAACAGATGGATATAATCCTAAAGCTTACTTGATACTCATCGCTATCTCTTTTTGACTTCATTATAAAAATACATGAGTGAAACCTGATTAATAATTAAATGCAAATCGTTCGTTTTTTTTTTTTTGCTTTTCAGTAATCTAGTTTCGTTGTTTAACCAAAACGACACATAAAATGTGAATACGATCAGACGGATTCCACATTTGAATTTAACGAATTTATATTGCTTCTTTACTGGTAGTTAATCGTCATAATAAACCCAAAAGTGGTCAAATTTAAAACACCTATTTAATTAAACAAGCGACTAACAGCATAAAATTGTTTGCATTGTTTTTGTGTCTTTACTAATTTGCTACAACATCTTTTTTAACAGATATGGCAACATTTATTTACAGCGACATCTACTGAAATAAATAAATGTAAATTACGAACACGCCATCTGCTGTCATTTTTACTAAAAATTTATTTAAATTACTGAGAACAGTTTATGTCGCAAAATACATAATAGATGTCGTTAATAATATTTGAATTCGCCGTATTCATAGTCTAGCTGCAAACCTCTTTAGTGTAAACACAAACCATGCAACATCGACCCCTTGGTGCGTATTTACTTACATATGGTCAACTTTATTTGGTGAAAAACTATTAAGGTCACAAACCGCTAAAGTTGAAAAAAATTATTTAAAAAGCAAATTTAAAATAATATCATTTGTACCAAAAAGTTGTTTTTTTTTATTAACAATTTCTATACAATGCGCTTAAATGTACGAAATGCATTCTTTCGCCTAACTAAAATAACAAATTGTGTTAGAAAACGAAAATGATGGTGAAATATTGTAGAAAAAACGTTTGGGCTATTGTCTGTGATTCACAACGAAAAACAGTTAAAAAATATAAATTGAGTTTATATAACAGTATCGGTATTAGATCAGCAACCGATTTTCCATATATTTATATGGAAATAGAGTCTCTGTAGTGTTGTGTCTATACAAAATGATAATCAGCTATCGGGTGACCACAGCTTGAATGTGCGATCAAATGATGTTGTCGCAATATATTGCGAATTTGGAGAAACATCGACAGCAATCACTTTATTGTCGTGTCCCTGCAGAGTCTTTAGCGGCTGCCACGTCTTATTTGACCAGATCTTTGTAGTCGAATCATAAGAGCAAGTGACCAGAAAACTGCCGCCATCCTGTTGATATTTCACATCCGAGATAAGATTTGTATGTGCAGGAATCGTATAAACAGGTTGGCGACGACGCAAATCCCAGATCTTGCATGTATTATCCTGTGATCCGGTGGCAATGTGAAAACCATTGGGTGAAAAGTCAACACCAAATATGGCACCCAAATGTCCCTCGAGAAACATGATGCAGCGACCTGTGCGCAGATCCCAGACACGACCGAAGGCATCCAAACCACCGGTAACCAATACGCTGCCATCGGATTGATAGCTGAGACAATGTACTGGCTTGGCATGTCCTTCCTGATGTAATACTTCTGTCTTCTGTTCCAAATCCCACAGACGCCACGATGAATCGTAACATGCGGTGGCTAAAAAACGACCCGATGGATGAAATGCAACTTTGGAGACACGATGTGGCATGTGACCGGTGATATCTGCAATAGATTCCTCATTCCCAAAGCCCCACAGCTTAACGGCACCATCATGTCCACCAGAAGCCATGGCCACCACATTCTGTTCATCTACCTTGACGCCAGGCCGTAGAGCAACACCACCCACATAGCTGGCATGGCCACGCAGCGTTTGTTTCAATTCACAGTCTGGCACACTCCACAGTTTGCAGAGACCTGACCACGACGCGGTCATCAGCAGGGATGAGTCTTCATTGAATGCGGCACTGCTCACGGGTCGCGTGTCTCCCACCTGTGAGCAGAGTGGAGCCAGAGATTGTAATTTCTTTTGCATCTCAACCATACGACCGGCACGTGTCGCACTGGGCACCTCTAGTGCCTCTCGTGCACGTTCCAAGCGTTCGCGAGCACGTGGCAAAGAGTAATCGGCAAGCCAGAGACGGGCAATGCGTAACGTGTCAGGACCCTCGTGATACCATGTAGCCTCTTGTTCTCTTTGTTGTAGCTTGCGTTCCTCCTCTTCCGTTTGCTTCTGCTTGATGGCATTCTCGCCCAGACTGGCCAGCATCTCTTTCAGTCGCCGTCGTCGTTCTGCTGGGCCTTCACCAAAGTAACAGATTGGTTCGTTTAATTGCCTTAAGTTATTTTTGATCTCGGCATCGTCAGTAGACACATTGATTTGTCGCGCACGTTTTTTACGCTCGAATTCTTCGAGCAACGCTACCTTGTCGCGTTCCATTTCTGTCTCAATATCAAAGTAATCATCGTCAATTTTATTCGCAAGTGATGCAGCTGTGGGCGGTGGCAGACCAGTTTTTGTGCTATTCGATTTCTTATTTGTTTCCTCATAATCCTCGTCCGATTCAATGTCCTCCAATTGAGCGGCATTTTTTGTCTCTGCAGCCGGCGCATTGCCGGCAACTGACGCTGCGGCTGCTTGTCGCTTGCGTTCTGTTTCCTCGAGTGAGCCATAGTGCAAAGTGCGTTGCCGCTTAATATACTGAATGTCGTCTTCATCTGACATTATATGCTAGTTTAAAATAATTAATTTTTAAAACAAAAAATTACGCCAACGAAATAAACAACAAAAAGATTTCCACTGCAAACGTTTATCTTATCGATATATCGATTTAATTTTCACTTAATTAGAGGTCGCACTAAATTACATTTATTTCAAGTGTAGTTGATATATCGATATATTTCATACGAAGTACCCGCGAGTCACTGCTAATAACAGTGCGCTGTAAAATTATAGTACTAATATTTAATAATTTTTAATTAAACATTTTTACGAAATTATTTTTATGTATATAACATAATTATTATTAACAAAAAAAACTTATAGAAAGCATTTTAATTATTAATTAAGCAAACAGCATTTTAACATTGAAAATTTCTGCACTATGCAACACTGTTGATAAAATCGATAAGTCACTGTTACTTTTATGTATATCGCACATCTCGAGAAGTCTACTTAGTTTTTTCACAGTTGAAAATAAGTTGAGAAAAATATAGAAGATTGAAAACAAAACTGCATTATGAGCGCGCCTAGCAATAAAATGTCCGCTACAGATCAGATGCGGGCTATGCTGGACCAGTTAATGGGCACCACCCGCAATGGTGACGATGGCCGCGGTCTCAAGTTCTCCGATGCACGCGTCTGCAAATCTTTTCTGCTGGACTGCTGCCCCCATGATATATTGGCATCAACACGAATGGATCTCGGTGAGTGTCCCAAAGTGCATGACTTGGCTTTTCGTGCAGATTATGAGAGTGCATCAAAAACACGCGACTACTTCTACGATATTGAGGCCATGGAACACTTGCAAGCCTTCATCGCCGACTGCGACCGACGCACAGACTCAGCCAAGCAACGTCTGAAGGAGACACAGGAGGAGTTGACAGCCGAAGTTGCAGAGAAAGCAAATGCCGTACATTCATTAGCTGAGGAAATTGGCAAAAAACTAGCCAAGGCCGAGGCACTTGGTGAAGCTGGTGAAGTGGAGGAGAGCATGGAACTAATGAAGGAAATCGATGAACTGCGCGGTAAGAAAATCAAAGCCGAACATGAATACAGAACTTCAATGCCAGCATCAACGTATCAGCAGCAGAAGTTACGTGTCTGTGAGGTGTGCTCCGCATATTTAGGCATACATGACAATGACATCCGGCTGGCGGACCACTTTGGTGGTAAGTTGCATCTGGGATTTCTTACAATACGCGAAAAGCTCATTGAGCTTGAGAAAACAGCTGCACCACGCAAGGCGGAACTGAAGCGCTCGGGTAAGATACCAGATCGCGAAGAGGATGGAAGGGGCAGAAATCGATACTTTGTAGGTGGCCGTGAACTAGATCGCCGATCTCGTGTGCATCGCTCTCGTTCCAGGGAACGACAACGACAACGTGATGCCGAAAAGCAAGGCACTGATAGAACCAACGATAGAAGTGACGACAGAGCCAGTGCCCGCGATGCTGACAATGAGCGATCCTCACAACGTGGACGAGACGCTGATGGTCGCGGTATGAGCCGTGGCGGGGCCACCGATAGCAGTTCCCGAGATCATCGAGATAGAGAACGAGATGTACGAAGAGATAGAGATCGTAGCTCACGGAATGACAGAGGCCGATATGGCAGCAATGGTGGCAGTGGAAATGGAGATCGTCGCAATGATAGGCGCCGCTCCCGTTCAAAAGAACGTTCGCCACGTGATCGCCGCAACTTTAGTAGTAACAATAACTTTGGTAGCAGACGACGCTCTTATTCCCGCGAACGTTATCGCCGATAAATACAAGAAGAGGAGGCAAAGAAGTCAGTTCCACACACGACAGTGTCCAGCGCACGTACGTAGCATTAATTAAAATCACAACAGAAATCCAAAAAAAGAAAACAAAAAAAAAATAGACCAGAAAAAGAAAAACTAATTTTACATTATTACTCAATTAATAAATGACTTAAAATTGAAACACACATAGAAACAAATTCAAATATTTTTGTATAATATTAATTAATCCTTATCTTTGATTTTCATTCGTGTTAACTAACAGAAAAAAAAACATAAAACTATAACTGTAAGCTGAAACTGTAAACTGTTAAGCACATAGTACATGTATATATATATTTATAAATATATATATATAAACAAATATATATATATATATATAAATATATTCTAATAATTCGACAGCCCGCCAAGCTCAGTTAAAAAGCAAATAATAACGGTACGTAGAGCCAGAGCCCCATCAGTAATCACTTCACCAAAAAAAAAAAAAATAATATTAAAATCCCAAAAAAAAAATAAAAAAAAAAAAAAATTCAGCTATGTATGTATGTAATTTCCCTCAGCACTCAGCTCGGCCCCCGGCTGTGGGGCGTGTCGACTCCAAATATGAAGTGTGTGTGTTGCTTGCTGTACGTGTATTATCGGCCCGTTAGGGTAAGCCACTCTCATTCTCTCTCTCTCTCTCTCTCTCAAACTTTTTAAATCTATAATGTTACCAATATCAATTGTAAACTTAAAGCGTTTTCTACTGTTGAAGTCACTTTTTGCAGCCATAATGCTGGGTACGTATTGAGTGATTACCAAAAAAAAAAAACAAAAACAAACAAAAAAAAAGAGAAGTAAAAAATGCTAGGGATATCGATTTATAATATATACATGCGTTATTTATGCATTCATAGCTTTGGGTACGTATTCGTCGTTCTAATCCAACTGCTGCGTTTATTCATTGCGACATTATACATTATGTATGTTTTTTTGGTATGTATGTACACATATGTATTACTTTGTTAGAAAATATTAAAATCATTCATAGCAACATTTAAAAACTTGGTACGTATTGCCCGAGCTGCACATATAAAAGAGGATTCTATTGATTCCGTAGGGTTCGATGAGGACATTTTTAACGTACGTATTTTCAAACAAAAACAACAACAAAAAGTATCAAAATCAAAACATTTTTTTGTAATGCAATATCTCTTGTAGCGATTCATAGAGAATCGAAATGCATATTTTAATTAATTTCTTTCTCATGCTAAATTTGTTGGCAATGCTTGAAATTACGCAGAAACCGAAGCGTTTGTCTAACCAAACTGGCTTAGTACGTGAGTATTCGGGCAAAATTGTTAATAATTATTTGTTTTTGTACAAAATCAACCAAATTATACAAACAAAAATAGAAATGGTTGGCTGGCTCTTTTTAACGTTTTCTTTTGACAGCATTTATAGAGACGATGAATTTTAGTATGGGAAATGAAGTTTAAGTGTAATAAATTCTAATTCACAAGGGGCATAAGGGCCGTCAGATTTTTTGGGACACTTACATGTATTTATTTGGGTAAGAATTTAATTTTCAACTTACTTTAATATTTGATATTATTTATACATACATATATACACATTTATTTGAATATAAGAAAATTGTAAAAATGCATCGTATATACAAATGTAGCTTATTACAATGGCAAATAAAATGTTTTTGGGTTCTACGCAAAAAATGATTTTTATTTTTTGGTTCGGGGTAATTTAAAAGAATCCCATACCATCATGGTATTCAAATAATTATTAATGACGGATGTAATGTGTATGAACATCATTTTTAAAAATCTGGCAATATGCGCGCCAAATAAAATTAGGATGGCTCAAAACTATAATTTTTTTACTCAAAATGGGACTGTTAACACAAATTAATGCATGGTGGCAACTCTATACATTCCGCCATCTTTTGTGCAGCTGCTGTTGTTTCGCCTCTGACGGAAATTCTTTGCACTAATCATACGCTTTGTTAATATTAAAACAATCGAACATCCCCGATCACAAACACAGACAAATTGTAAAATCGGCCTCAAAAACAGTAAGTCAAAGTTAATTTATAAAATTTGACAGCCAAAAATTTGTTAGAGCTTGGCCCGTGTGAGAAATCAATAGCCGCTTGGGGTCGCTGAATGTTAACGCCCGTTGTAGGTCGCCACCAGCACCATTAATTTTTGGCGCAAAAATTCATATCAAGTGTATTATTGTCTACCTCCATGTAAGATGCCAAGACGTGACTCTGATTCAGAGGATTTAAAGTCCTTTCTAAGAAATTTTCACGAGGAAATTCAAGAAGCCCGAGGTGACGGCAAAGATGCTAAGGCAAACGAAGACGCCGACGAACAACTCGAGGAGGATGAGCCAGATGATGATGATGACGATGATGATAAATACTTCATCGATGATGAAGGCAATTGTTATATCAAAACAACGCCAAAGAAACAACAACTAATTAAAAAGAAACTGAAACAATCCACTCCACCAGCAGCAAGCGCATCATCCTCAATTAAAATACGCAGTGCGACGCGAGCATCTGGTTCCACTACTCCGAAAGGTTTTTACTGAAACATTTTTACATATTTATTTGCATTAAACAAAGTTTAACTTTATTTTTATCATGCAGCAATAAATTTACGCCCCGCGAAAGTAAAACCGGATGTAACACCCCAAAAGACGGCAAAGGAAATTAATATTCGTCCAGCCCCTCCAAAGCGGACGCCTAATAAGGCAACTTCTCCTGCAGTCAGTACACCTAGAGCATATTTACGTTCGGGAAGTGCAAAAAATACAAACAAAACCTCAAAGCCAGTTACAGAGGAAGTGATCATTGAGAAAGTGCAACTACTCGAGGAGCTTGTTGATGATCCCAGTACAGTTAGTGACAACAAATCAGATACAGAATCTACTGCCAATCCAATTGATGATCCACACACTAGCAATGAAGGAAACATTACTGACGAGGAAGTGTACGAGTTTGATGCAAGTGCAGCTAATACGACTACTAAGCCAGACGTTGATTTTGTGCTGTCTGGAAAACAATACAAACTGAAACCAGCAGCTGCATCTTCGGCACAACAGAAATACTCCTGTTCCCACTGCAACTATACAACTAATAAGAAATTTCTAATCACACGACATGTGCGTTCCCATGATTCAGAAATGTCATTCAAGTGTTCAATTTGTGAGCGTGGCTTTAAATCGAATATGGGATTGGTGAATCATTTGAATACTCACATGGGCAACAAGCCGCACAAGTGCAAGCATTGTGAAAGCGCATTTACAACCAGCGGCGAGCTGATACGTCACACTCGTTACAAGCATACCAAGGAGAAACCGCATAAATGCACCGAATGCAGTTACGCTAGCGTTGAGTTAACCAAGCTACGTCGTCACATGACCTGTCATACCGGCGAACGTCCTTATCAGTGTCCACACTGTACATATGCCTCGCAGGACATGTTCAAGCTGAAGCGTCATCTGGTTATACACACGGGTGAAAAGAAGTATCAATGCGACATTTGCAAATCACGTTTCACGCAATCGAATTCACTTAAAGCGCACAAGCTCATCCATAGCGTAGTGGACAAACCTGTCTTTCAATGTACACTGTGTCCTACTACTTGTGGCCGCAAAGCAGACTTGCGCACACACGTGGCCAATATGCATACTTCAGATAAACCGCTCGTTTGCAAGCGTTGTGGCCAGGAACTGCCCGATCGTTATCAGTATAAACTTCACATTAAGTCACATGAAGGAGAGAAATGTTATGCTTGCAATTTGTGTAGCTATGCATCGGTATCTCAGCGGCATTTAGACTCTCATATGCTTATACATACAGACACTAAGCCCTTCAAATGTGACATATGTCCCCAAGCATTCCGACAGCGACAGCTACTGCGTCGTCATAAGAATCTTATGCACAATGATGACTATAAGCCACCAGAGCCACGCGAAAAAGTACATTCATGTCCCAGTTGCCTACGTGTCTTTACGCACAAGGGCAACCTCATACGTCACATGGAGACGCACGATGATAAGATAAATGCACGAGAGGAGAAGCTTAAGCTTAAAATGGGACGTAATGTACGCCTACAGGCAGATGGAAGTATTGTTACATTAGTCAATGGATCCGATCTTGAGGCGTTAGGCAAGAGCGAATCCATGTCAATTGATATCGATGATCAGTTTGAACTCAGTGAGTTGCAAGAAGTTGATGAGGAGGAGGAAACAGCAAGGCAAGTTGTAGATGTAGAAACAGCTGCCAATCCAATACCAAGAACTAGAGCTTCAGTAACCAGAGGACGGAATCCAAAATCTAATAATAAACCCGTCATTATTAATCGCCAATTGAAAGCGCCACGTGGGCATCGTGAGGTATCAAGTCAAGGCGGTACATTCCGCATTAAGGAGGAGCCTGATGCCAATGAATTTACAGTAGAGATACAGGATGGGGATGAACAATTTATGGTCGTTCAACTGGTCAACGATGATGAGGAAGTTATTGTGAAACGTGAGCCAAGCAACTTAAAGATCAATGCCAATAATTGCTTTGGCTTTGAGGTAAGTTATTAATTAATTTAAATATTAAACATTTTGCATTATAATAATTTTTAATTCTATTAGGATGATGCTGAAACTGATGGTGCATATAATGTATATGATGAACCTGCAACTGAAGTAGATGCCACATCTCAAGAGTTTCTACAGCTAATGGACATGATTGAGCAGGAAACGTAACTATTATTACAATTTCATAAAACTGAATTCTTTTATAATATTATAAGCATGCTTAATAATACATACATATTTTATATTACCACAATTGACATATGTTTTCTTATCTTTGGGGGAAGGAATGAAGAATAGAGTGATGATGATGAGTAAGTAATAGTCGAAATATAATTCTTTTATTTAAATACAATATTTATTTAAATACTTTAAATTTATTTTTGTGTATGACAATATATATATATATATATAGATGTATGTATGTATATATATTTAATAATCGTACAGATCCATTACGCAGTGCAATTTGGCGTGCACAATAAATTCTCAATATTTTTCTTGAACTATTCTTTGACAATATTTGCATTCAGCATTTTCAATTTGTTACGTGCCATGTGTTGTATACAATAAAAATATATTTATATTTATATATATATATATATAATTATATATTTTATATGGATGTATATAGTGCAAAAAATCTGCTGAGCAGTGCATAAATTAACAATTCTTGTATCTGAAATATTTGTTTTGCTTTTGCTTTTTGTTTTTATAAGTATATTAAAACGTTAACAATTTGTTTAGTTTTTTTTTTTTTTTTTTAATACATATATAAATGTATATGTATTGCATATGATTTGTAATTTCATTTTCTTTTGTTAAGTTTTTTGAATTCGTATAATATTTAAACAGTTTACAACAAATGTAAAATGGAACAACGTCAATAAAGGAAGTGCACATTAATATTTTGCAAGTATTTTCTTTTTTTGTTTTCTTCGTTTTGTTTTGTTTTTTTTTTTTTTTGTTTGTTATTTATACAAAAATTGAATAATACATTTAGAGAATTTGAGAAAAATCTTGCTTTATAATAGAATAAAGTACGCAGAAAAATACATTTAGCATTTAGATTAATACACAGTTCAAAAAAAATGAAAGGAACATTGCTAAATTACATACTAAACATTATCAACTAATTTCTTGATGCAAATATTTATATATATATATATTATAACATTATAAGACTTAAAATATAAACACACAAAAAAAAAAAAAAGGAAAATTCATGGGGAAGCTTTGCTGCTTGCTATGGCTCTTCATTTATAATAAGCTTTGCTTATCAATTAACTTTTGGCTTAACAAATGTTTTTTGTTTTGTTTTTTTTTTTCTTTATGTAAGGCTGCTGATTTGCTTTTGCTTTAGTTTAGTTTACTTTGCAGTCAACGTTTCTTGAGTTATAGGTTTAGTTTAAGTTTAGATTTAAGTTTGCTGTAAGAATAATAATAACAAAGTTGAATTTTGTTTTTGCTTTGTATCAGAGCTTTTTGGGTAGGCGACAATGTTAATGTTAAACAAGTACAAGTGCTAGGAGCTAGGTGGTAAAAATCTTAAAAGATTTTCAATTTCTGCAGGAAACGCAACAATGGCGCACTGATGCATGCAGCTGTTCGCTGTTGTTGTCGTTGCTGCTGCTGCTGCTGATGATGCTGCTGCTGCTGCTGGGACTGTTGTTGTGGCTGTGCTTTCAGATTAACAGCAAAAGAGGAGGCGGCTTGGGCTCGGGCTTGGGCCTTGACACTGCCATTTGCAATTCACAATTGCTCCCTCTTCTGCCTCTTTGGCTGTTAATTACAATTGAGCGTATTCTGGTTGGGGCTGTTGCGTGCTGTGACATTGTTGTGATTGATTTGATTTGATTGGGTGATGCTCGCAATGTCACTGCTCTGCCAGGACAATAGCTTATTGAGCAGTCTATCCATATAGGGATTACCGCCCAGACGTGTCACCTGCCAATCAAAATAAAAACACAAAACGAAAATAAGCAAAGAAAAAGTACAAATACAAATGTTTATGTGAATGATTTAGAAAATTTCAAATCGAACCTCAGCGCGTGCTTCTGCATCAAGTGTTTCAAGTACTTTGCGTGTATATTGAAAGCTACCCAGTTTTTCTAGTAAGCTGATGCAGTACTTCTTGACCTCAATGTCGTGCGTGCGTTGTCGCAATATATCTATGTATATGAAGGAGAACAACATTTAAAAAAGATCAATAAACAATAAACTTGAAACAAGGTCGAGTCAAATAAAGGTGCTAGACTTACGTAAAACTTGCTTATCCTGTTTCTGTGTTCGCACCGCATGTATAACTGGAAACCCAAATTTGCCCTCAGTCAGATCCTCAGCAAAGCTTTTGTTCTCCGTGTACTGTAGGTGGAGACGAAAGAATATTGATTATAATTAATTATTATTAAATTAATTCTTTGGCATTTACCTCTTTCAAACTCAAATTGCAGTAATCGTCGCGTATTTGAAAATATAGGCCTAATATGGCTGTTAACTTTGAGAAATCCTCCTTGTTGCTACTAAATAGCTGCATAAGGCGTATGGCCAGCATAAATAGGCCTCCAGTCTTACGTACAGTCATCAATTTGTAATCTGATTCGGAGGGACATGTAAAACTATCACGCCAATAAATTTCCATACCTTGGCCACGATGCAATTCCAGCAATTGTTCTGTATATACTTTATTTGCCTGTAGGCAAAAATTGTAATTAATATAAATTGTTATCGATTGCTCAATTAAGCAGATTATACTTGCCTCTGGGTGTCCCAATTGTTGAACCTTTTCAAGAGCCAAAAACAATGCATAGTTGGCCGCATTGATAGTGCTGGCCACCCCATAGATGGAATGTGCCACTGGCACACCTCTGCGAAGTATTGAATTGTCTTCAATATCATCAATGCTGTAAGTTAGTATTAAGAATACATTGAAAGCACTAATATTTAAATGATTCAAACAATTAATTGCATTTCTGGGTGCATTACTACAAATACAAAAATGTTCATTTCTGTTTCTATTTATTTTTTGTGTGTTTGTTATTTATCACAGATGCAAACTGATTTAAGATATTTACTACAAAATGCAAAGTAAAGATAAGATGAGATGTGATAAAACTGTTTTAAAGGGTATTTTAAAGTCGAGTATAGTCACACATCTAATAATTAAGTATACGTAAATCTAACTTTAATTATGTAAAAATAAAACACAGCAATTTACACATCACAGCTACGTACATATGTATGTCTGAGTCAACCCTCGCAACACGCAGCAGCAGCAGTAGCAGCAGCAATAGCAGTAGCAGACAACAACGAGTATGTACATAAATTTAAGACTCTCTCTTTGAGGCTCATATCGCTTCAATAACACGCCCGCCAGCAAAGCAAAGCATGGCCAGGCCTGGATGGGGGGGAGGAGCGGCAAAGGGAAAGCAAAGCAAGGCAAACTGGGCAGCCGACATTTGCGTAATTAAAAAATGTTTGAGCGCGCGCGTATAAGGCTGCAAACATTTGAAGGGAATTGAAAGCGTGGGCGTTCAAGCGAGGCGCAAAGGCAACCCAGTTGAATGGATGATGGGTATACGATGCAGGAATGGGTATGGAAAAGGGAAAGGGAATATAACTGACACTGCCATGGAGGAGCCTATGAGTGAGACTGGAATAGTGGGAGTGAGAGATTGTGGGAGTGGTAGTGGTCGTGGTTATGGAGAAAAGGGTGTTCAATGTTTGTAGCCATGTTGCAGTGTAAGAGTTGTAACATTGTGGCAATGCCTGTCGACAAGCTGACTAAATGACAATGCTGTGATGATGACGATGCTACTGCTGCTGCCTCTTTGAAACTCTTCTTGCTAGTTTTTGTCGATATGAAAATGCATTTGAAAAAAAAGAAAGAAAAAAAAAATACGAACACGAACAAGAACAAGAACGACTTACTGTATGTTGAATGCCATTTACTTTTTTTTTTTATTTTTATTTTCTTAAGAGGCGCTAAGAGATAACAGCTTTCAGCTGTCAGCCCAGTATCTAGAACGGGCGCAAACGAACAATGCAGGATATTAAGAAGCATTAAGGACATTTCAGCACATTTGCATTTGAATAAGAGCCGTAAGGCTGACTTTGCTCACTGGCGGCGAGTGTGGAGCGACAGGTGGTAAAAAGAATGGAGATTAGCTTGCATGATTGAAGCGAAAAACAAGTCTCAAAAGCACTGCCAAACAATGGTTAAAAAGTGTTAAAAGAAAAAGAAAAGAAAGATAAGAATGACGCCCCCTCTCTCTCTCTCTCTCTGTGTATATATATAATGAATTGGAGCTGCTGCTGCTGCTGCTGCTGATGGGTGCCATGTAACTTTTAAAGATACTCGAAGGGAGAACTTTAATTAAAGCCTTACCACAATTTGTCAAGCACTTTAATTGATAAAGTTCAAAGTTTAACTGTTGCGCATCTCTACAAATATTTATGTACATACATATATGTATGGTATATTTATTTTATGTGCTATATATATTTTCACATGTACATACATATATGTAATAATGTTTACTCTTTTTTCAATCAATCGTTTCAACATTGGAAAAATCGAAAATAATTAATGCAATTCCATTTGTCAGAATGAAAAGGCAGAAAAGTGTGCAAATAAATTCAATTCAAATACATCTAATAAACAATACGGCTTGACGCTGCGGGTCTTTTGTTCAAATTTTTGAATTGATTTTAGGCAAATAACGAAACAATTTACATACACATACAACGCATATATATATATATATGCATATATGTATATATACATATATACAAAACAATACTGTGCCTATTTATCTTTCTATGCCTGAGTATTCGGCAGTGTGAGTCATATTTCAATATTCTATACAAATACGACGGGCTTTGCAAAGTGACGATGATGATAATGCAAAGCACATAAAGCAGCAAACCCAACATATGTATGTATGTATATGTATGTGTTATATGCTGATAGCAAATATATGTACATACATATGTATTACACTCGCATGCATATCAAGTATACGTATTAAATATAATATATGCATGTATGTACATACATACAGATATATACATATATATATATATATACATATGTATATATGTATACGTGTGTAAACTAAAAATATATGTAAACTCATCAAATGTAGCAGCTGTTTATTATATTAATATTTAATGTTAATAAACTGTGACAGCCAATAATTTAAATAGGTTAATTTTTTATATATATTATTTAGCAGCTCTTTAAGGGTTTTGTTTTAATTATTAATTTTATACGAAAACTTTAAGAAGTTCACGTCATGCATGTACAATTATTTACTAATAAAAAATATTTTATTAAATTGCGGTCTATGCAATTTATGATATACATATACATATATATATACATATATTCTTGCTTCATATTTTATAATATCTACACTCATACGAGATGTAAATAAATAAACTTAAACAAAACTTAAAAAAGGGGAAACAAATTTTGCTTTCTACAGCAATTTTTTTTTTGTTTTTAGATGAGTTTCGTAAGTTTTTCTAATTTTGTGTATTAATCATTTTAAATACATATTTATAAAGCTGACGATGTTAAGTAAACATGGAACGTTCTGTGCTTAAGAGCTTTTTGAAAGTCTGTTCCTATGAAATTTCTCGAAAACAGGAAAACCTTTTCATTGCTTTAAAAAAAAAATTTACGCGCTAATAAATTTCAAACTAAAATCGAATGTAAACAATAACACAAAAAAAAAAAAACAGGCGAGAAACAACAAACATAAATGCAAACAAAAATACTCATGCAAGCACAAACAATTATGTACGTGTGTATATGCATGTGTATAAGTGTGAAATGAGATGAAGCATGGACAGATGATTATGATGATGATGATGGGATGCAAGTAGGTAGAAGGGGAAGTAATAGTGTGTAGTGCGAGCGTGCTAGATGAACAAAAAAACAGAAACTGAAACAAACAAAAGCCAAAATGCCAAAAAAGGAACAAAGAAAAAAAAAACTGAACCAGGCAAAGGTCAAATGAACAGTC
>JBAMBR010001553.1:0-10288 GCA_037044475.1 Zaprionus obscuricornis
AAATATAAAGAGCTTGAAAAAATAATATTAAAAATTTTTTATATTTTAATTTAAAACAAATTTAAAATTAATAATTGGAAATATTTATAGAAAATTGAAAAATATTATTAAAATATTAAAAAAAATTAAAACTAATTAAATTAATAAATTAAATAAAATTTAAAAAAAATTTCTACCCGTTTTAATTTTTAATTTTATATATTTTATATTTTTTCAACCATTCGAAAATTAATTTTCCAATAAATTTTCTATATTTTCATAAATTCTAAATTAAAATTTCTTGTTCTTAAATATTATAGAATCCTCACAAATTTTTTCAACTTTAAATTTTTTATAAATTTTTAAAATTGTTATATTCAAAAATCTTTGTCATCAATTTTTTTTTACAGCTGTGTCCCTAAGGATGGCTTACAACCTTTTCTTGTTGTTGTTGTGTGGTTAAATAAAAGGGTTAACTGTGCTTGTGCTTTTGCTTTCACCCTTAACAAATTTTCAATATTTACAATTACTTAGCATTTTAAGTCGCGACGTCACAACGTACGACGAAATGACAATTATTTGTCAAGTCATAATCAAATTGAGCAGCACGTCACAGTTGTACCTAATCCTGTGGCTTTGCATGTGCCGAATAACAGGACACCAAGCACAATACAGAGGCAAAGTAAAAAAAAAAGGATTGCACTCGTCAAAGTGATGAGACGTAACCAGTGAATGTATTCTCTCACAAAAAGAGGGAGATGTCCTTCCTCTACATGATCCTTCTCATGCGTTTCATTCATCTCCTGCTTTTAGCTTCTGTTCGTCAGCTTTCTGCCTTTTGCTTGCAGGCGTGCGTCAGCCATAAATGTTTATGATTATGGGCAACGCCGCCGGAAGATTTACTTTACACATGTGCTGCAATTTTTGCATATGATACCAACGCCTTTTAGAGATGACACCAAGTGAACGGCAGCTAAAGCTTAATGTGAAAATATTTCTTTTACATTTCATTACATTTCGCAGGCATCATCATCTTGCTTTCAACTATCGTTACACGCACACATCTCTAGTGCTGCGCAACCCCCAAACTCCAAGCACAATTCAAATTGCCAAACGCATAAAAACTTATGTTTATTTGACTTGGCTTTTTCCAGCCCTGACTACGACTACTACTGCTGAGCTGCCTCAACAGCCTCAACGTGCCGCGTGTTAATTGTAAATTTCGCGAATTGTGACTCACACACCCGCACACACATGTGGCGCCCTCTACAGCATTGCAATGCTGACTTACAGAACATATTTGAAAATTTTCTACTTTATTTTAATCTTTTGTTGAGCTTCACAACTCGCGCTCGCTCGTTTATATGATAAAATTTAACGATATTTCGCATTTTTAGCCATGGCTAGGGTTGCTCTGCTGTTTTTGTCAAAATGCGCGCATATGCCCATTTTTCGAAATTATTTTTAATTGCTGGACCCGCCGCCGCAAGGTACAGTCGTCGACGGTTGTTACTCTAACCAATATATATAGATATAAATACTTGTATGTATCTCCTCCAACATCCCCCAAATATTCAGCCCTCTAGGCTAGAAATAGACTGTCTATGGCCAAGCAATATTCACACACAAACATATGCATACAAATATATATATATATATATAGAAAGCTTTCAAATCAAAGCAATTTACGCTTTGATTTGTGCGAATTCTGACTAAAAATAAAAACAAAATATAAAAAAACGCAGCTCAAATTTGGCGCGTGAGATTTATGTAGTTGAAAGATTTATTCGCGAAAATTTATTGTTAGCCTACGTGTGGCACAACTCTCTCTCTCTCTCTCTTCTTCTCTGGGTTTCTCTTGGGGTCGCTTTACTCAATGCTTTCCATAGCACAGCAGAGCACAGCTCAGCCTCAGCTTAACTGGACTTCATAGACTTGTTGTTTACCGTTAAGTGCTTTAAAAGCGCATAAATCACGCGGTTTCTGCATTTGAATTTGTCTCGCATTGCGACCACGTTGACAAGCTTGTTGCCAAACACACATTTTCGCCGCAGTTCACAGTCCATAGTCCATTTGCACAGCCTCACTCCCCCGCCCCCCATCTAAAAAAAAAAAACTTTGCAGAGTATTTTTTTTTTCCTACAGGCTTTTAGGCGCGCCAAATTACGCGTAAATGGCAACAACAAGCTCCAACTGTGTAGCCAGCTAACCAAATTTATCCTGGCTATATCTATATATATATATGTATATGTATATATGGACAACGTAACACAACACACATTGCCTTGCGGCGTCAAAAGCTTTCCACATGCAATGCGTGTGCAGTGCGTTGATGGCATTTTAATTAGTTTTAGGAACTTGTTCGCTGCCCGTCATTTGATTGAATTGTTGTTAGACAGAGTTGAGTGCAGAGCAGAGAGAAAGGGGGGAAAGGTAACTAGAGAGATATTTGGTAGGTGTGATACAATGTTACAGGCTTAAACTGTTGACCATCACAGAGTGCAGCTCATCAATCTATTTCACTGTGTATTTCACTTATCTACCTTTAAAATGTTTTTCACTTTTCATCTATATTAATTTTTTTTTTACATATATTTTTCTGTTATTATAATTCTTTGCATTTTTCTTTTATTTATTTCATCAAATAAATTCAAAATTCTTTTTATATAAAAATACATAAAACAAGAAAAAAAAAAATTGTAACAATTTTCTTTTAGCAGCTTTTGCAGAAATCCCTCATAAAATATTTAAAAATCAACATTTTCAGTATCATAAAAAATGATTATGCTTTCTCAAGCTTAAGCCAACATTGCGTTCGACGGTCGTTCGCATCAGTCAGCCATCAAATTATGTTTCTACAATTTTATGACATTTGTTTCAAATTAAGCAAAAGCCCAAGATACTTTTCATTCCCTCCCCCTTAAAACTCTATCCCATTGCCCAGTAGAAAAAGCATTGTCCTTTTGTTGCTTGTATAAAACATTTTGAATACTTGAATAGACGCAAGAGCATTGGAGAGTTTCTTTCTTATAATTATCTGCTTCAGCGACGTCTTCAAGCAAATTTCCAATTAAAATTAATGAAATATTTTACGAAAGTTCGCTGTGGGTCAGCCATAAAACCATTTGAAAATCTTGTCAACAACCGCCGCCGCCGCCGCTGATGATGACGATGACGACGACGATGCCGCCGTGTCTCATAATCATAAATGTAAGTTGCAACTGTGAAGCGTTGTGGGTGGAGAGGAATGGTTACAATTATTAGCACCCCAATGTTTGGGAATTCCCTAAACACGAAAGGCGTCGAGGTAAGCACTTTGAAGTGTTGAGGTTTTTTAGTCCCAAGAGATTTTAACGCATAGCATTTTTTATTTTTTTTATTTTCTCTTCAGCTTTTGCCAAAGCTTTGACATTTATTTTTTATTTTTTTTTTTTGGGTTTTTTTCTAGAATTCTTCTTTTGTTTATAATTGAAAACAGAGGGAAAAACTTTAGCCACATTTCTGGTTTTTAATTTGCAAAAGTCTACGCGTTGCGCGTTGGCGTTATAAATGACCAAAAAGCGCACATACGTTGGAAATTAATGACAGGAGTCTTGTCCTGCAATGACTGTCACGTCAGTCTCGCTTTACTGTCAGTCTCTCTCTCTCTCTCTCTCCCTTTCTCTTTCTGTCAGTCTGTTTGCTAGTCGCAATGACGTGAAAAACAATAGAAATGTTTGCGAAAAAAAAAAAACAAAACAAAAAACAAAAAAACATTTTTGCTTAATGTTGATTAAAATGCCAAAGCTTTCATTTAACGCTCGGCGTGAAAAAATGTGCGACAAGCCAAGTTGCAGCCATTTGCTGTTGCTGCTACTACTACTTCCTCTTGCCACTGTCAAATTGTACAAACCTTCACAACATATTGACAGCTGAAGTTGGCCAAAAACAGCAGGCAACAGGCTTCACACAATGCCAAATGGTTGCCTTGGTTCGTCGCTTGGTTGGTTGGTTGTTTGGTTGAATGAATGAATGAATTGCGAGAGTGCCAACTGTCTGCTCGGATGGACAACAGTTGAAATGATTCTATTTTTTCTGCTTTTTATTCCCCATTTCTTTTTTTTATGTATTTTTTTTCACATTGTTTTCTTGTTGTTGTTGCCGTAGCATTGCGTAGACAAATGAATGAAAATGTCAAACTGAACTGAACTGAACTGTGGGCAGTTTTTTGTTGTCGGCTGCTTTGACAGCGTCTCACTGCTGGCAGCAGAAAGAAAACTCGATGAAGGTAAACTGTAGGCGAGTATGAGAGAGACTGATGTGTAGTATCAGCCAACTATTGTAGTATTGATCATTGTACTAGATGCTAAATTCTATATATTTGTTATATTTTGTATATATTTTATATAATTATTAGAGAGAATTTTTGTATAAGGAAACTCTGATTGATCATTATTATGTTTGGTTTATATGTTCTCTATATATTCACCATATATTCTCCAAATATTCTTCATATATTCTTCATATATTCCTTATATATCCTCTATATATTCTCTACATATTCTCCATATTTCTCCATATATTTTCTATATTTTTTCCATATATTCTTCATAAATTCTCCATATATTTTCCATAAATTCTCCATATATTCTCTATAAATTCTCCATATATTTTCCACATATGCTCTATGTATTCTCCATATATTCTCCATATATTCTCCAAATATTCTTCATATATTCTTCATACATTCTTCATATATTCCTTATATATCCTCTATATATTCTCTACATATTCTCCATATATTCTCCATATATTCTTTATATATTCTCCATATATTCTATTTATACTCTCCATATATTTTCTATATATTTTCCATAAATTCTCCATATATTTTCCACATATTCTCTATGTATTCTCCATATATTCTCTATACATTCACCATATATTCTCCAGATATTCTATTTATATTCTCCAAATATTCTTCATATATTCTCCATATATACTCCATAAATTCTCCATATATTCTCTATAAATTCTCCATATATTTTCCACATATTCTATATGTATTCTCCATATATTCTCTATATATTCTCCATATATTCTCTACATATTCTCCATATATTCTCTATATATTCTCCATATATTTTCCATAAATTCTCCATATATTCTCCATATATTCTCTATAAATTCTCCATATATTTTCCATATATTCGCCATATATTCTCTATGTATTATCCATATATTCTCCATATATTCTCTATGTATTATCCATATATTCTCTATATATTCTCCATATATTCTCCATATATTCGCCATATATTCTCTATGTATTATCCATATATTCTCCATATATTCTCTATGTATTATCCATATATTCTCCATATATTCTTCATATAGCCTCTATATATTCTCTATATTTTTTCCATATTTTCTTCATATATCCTCTATATATTCTCCATATATTCTCTAAATATTTCCCATACTCACATATTTATACCTCACACTCTGCTCATTTATAATATTCTTCACATTTCTACATACAACTTTCTTATCTCTGCTTTACATTTCACTACACAACTTAGTGTAAACTGTACCTGAGGCTCAAGTGCAGCTTACTATATTGCACTTCACACACACACACACACACAACACAAATATATATATATATAAACATGCATACAGTTGTATTTGTATGCAAGTAGCAATAACTTCCAGCTATAATGACAAAGCAATTAAACATTTCAACAATCAACGTAAGGGCATAAAATTTCAAAGCTTCACTCCGCATCACTCCGCTCCACATGCCACCCACCTGCTACTCATGTCTTCAATGTCGTTTTTCATTTTCTTCTTGGGGTAGGTAGCTGACCGAAAACAATCAAAAACGGTGTCGAGTCGCGTCGCAGCCATTGTCAATTACAAGGAGGCATGGGGGAAAGGAGACAATGGAAAGAGTTTGGGGGTATGCTTGGTCAGCTTGGAGTAGGGGTAATAGCTTTCAAACAATAAATGTCCGCAAAACCATTGACGTGGCCAGCAGTAACAGTAGAAGCAGCAGCTTGCTTGCAAATATGCAAAAATGGCCAAGTTTGAGGCAAATGGCAAAGTCATTACAAATCGTAATACAGATGGAATGAGCCTGCTGTAAATGTGGCGGAGCATGTGGGAAATCAGGGGACGAGAATGGCAGCGTTGCTACTCATGTTAGTAAAGCTAGGAAGCTGACAAACTTTGGACTTTTAGACCACCAAGCAATTCATCTAATTTGCATGGGAGAAGCGCTAGGCTTGCATAGCTTGGATCTGATGGTCATACGTTAGGGGTAGTCAACGTACAATAAATAAAATTAAAATGATGGCAAACAACAATGAATGAAGCCAGCGAGAATTTTTGCATACATATATAAGGACCTATGGCAAAAGAGACAGAAAGAGAGAGAGAGAAAGCAAATGAACGACAGGCAAACAACGGCAGCGAACAAAATTGAAAAGGAAATTGTTTGTAACTGCGAAACGAGTTTATTATTTTGGCACCCTTTCGACCCGAGACACATTTTAGAGACTGAGAAACTGTAGAGAGACAGCAACAGCAGCGTACAATGGTCATGACGCGCAAAAGAAAGCGCGAAATTTTACATATGGCTTTTGGTCAATGTATGGCGATTCTTTTACTAGACAAAATGCAGACCGTAACCTTTTTTAATTAAAATGTTGACAAGGCACATGGAAAAATGCCAACACACACCGGGGAAGTTAAGGAAGGAAGTAGTAGAAGACTGGGTGTTGCAGCAAATGGACAGTTAGACTATAAGGCACTTTATATGCTTCATTGGTCAAACGTTTTTCTATGCCGAGAAAAAAAAGGAGAAAAAAATTTCATTGTATTTGCTCAAGTTTATTAACATCTAATTTGACTTTTAAGTTTTGTTAAAAATGAAATACATATGTTTACACTGCTGATGCTTAGCATAGCGCTATGTTTGTTCTATATTACCCTTTGCATAATTTCTATACATTATTCAGTTTTCAAGTTTCTCAAAACTTTTGGGAAATGCGGGTAACAGATTTTTATTTTACATAATTTACAATTTGCCTTTGGCATTTTCCCATCAAACGAAAAGTCGCGTGTCTTAACGTCATAGCCCCCCGCCCCCGTCCCGCTCCTTCTTAACAGGCACGGTATGAGGGTTGTACAAATTATAAAAAGCAAACGGAATTATTTTATTTATGGCGACGCTTATGACATTTAAGTGGTTTTTGCACTTTTGGCAACACAACACACATTTTGAAAAATGTAAATTTCATTTGATTTTTTGTGGGGGGCCTGGCATATGTGAAAAAATTTTACGTATGCCAAGAAACCACAAAAAAAAAAAAAAAATTAAAATAAAAATAGCGAAAAAAATGATTTATCAGTTTTTAATTGAATTTTAAAGTGAGCTACTTTTTGACCCAAAACTTAAGCCAAAACCACCAGCCATTGGCAAGGGGGTTTGGGCAAAAGTAAAGAGGGAGTGGAAAAAGTAGCATTATCTCTCTGTGTTCGTCCTTTTAAAATGTGCACATATGTTGCCCCAGAAGAAGCTAAGGCGCGGCAGGCAAAAGTGGAATAGGAAACAGAGCTGTAGACATAGTCGACCCCGCCCACATTTTGCCTGCGAGGCGTATCAGTTTACAATTACAAATGTCAAATTTGACATGATAAATGGGCATATGTGAGGGATTTTACATTTCTACTTATGCTACAAGGAATATTACTGTTATGTCCTGTTGATATCACTTGGTAAATGTTCATGTCATTTCGTTAAAAGTCCTCGGGCTGATTTTAAAGGTTAAATGCAATTGAAACTTTTTAGTACTTACCAACATTTTTAAAGACCTGAAATGAAAAGAGAAGAAAACATTTTCACATTTAAAATAAAAGTTTAAAGATATTTATTTTTGTAGTTTTAATTTATAAATAATTGAAATTTATAAATAATTTTAATATTAATTAAATTTAATTTAAAAATATTTTTAATATTTTAATTTGAAGGTATAAATAATTTTAATCTTATTATAATTTTAATTTATTAATATTTTAACTTTTATTTTCTTTTTTTGAAAAAATGTAAATAAAAAAATTATTTTTTATATTTTAATTTAAATGTATAAATAATTTTAATATTTTTATAATTTTAATTTATAAATATTTGAATTTTTATTATAATTTTTAATTAATTTAAGTAATAAATAAATTAAATCAAAAAGAAAAAAAATTATTTTTAATATTTTAATTTTAATATATAAATAATTTTAATATTATTTTAATATTAATTAATAAAAATGTAGTTTAAGCTTTAATTTTCATATTGTATTTAATTTTTTTTTTATTCAGCTAAAAATATTTAATTTAACCGACTAACAATTACTATTTCTTATATATTTGATTTTTGTTTACCAATAATAGATTTTACACCCAGCCTGCCTGCCACTTTACACTTTACATTTGATGAAAATTTCATCATGAAATTTAATACATTCGCTAATTAAGCAATTTTTCATTTGTCAAACAGACAACAAGCAGAGCAAATAATAGAATAAAAATAAAAGTTGAACAAGAATATTGAAGAAATTTTGTGGGGTGTTTCTCTACTTATATTGATATATGTAATGTGACGGTAATCAGAGAAAGCGGTAAAAATATTTATGCCTAACCCAAAAAAAAACACAAATCATTTGAAAGTTGACACTATACGGAATCATTATAAGGGGTGTCTTCTATGTCTGTGTCTCTACCTTTTACTCAAACTCAATAGAACACTGTAGGTTATCTAATACCTCAATGTGGGCTGAGTTTATTTTTATTTTTTTCATATTTGTATTTCTCTTTTTTTGCTGGTCTTGTTGTCAAATGGGCAATTTCATAAAAGATCATAAGCAATTAGCATGAAAAGGTTGACAACAATTGGGTTGTTGGGCTTTTGGGCTAAATTATGGTTAGGAGTATGGGTATGGGGGAGGTAATAGAGTAACCTGAGCAATTTCAACAGCTGTAACGAAACCAAAACCAATGAAACCAATGACAATCCATCAAGTTATCTATGCATTCATTCAGTTATCTAATTGAAAGTCACACTTAACCAGCATAAATAGTGCGAGTAACTGACTGATATGAAATTGCCCAAGGGAAAGAAGACAGCAAAAAAAGAGAAATACAAATATGAAAAAAATAAAAATAAACTCAGCCCACATTGAGGTATTAGATAACCTACAGTGTTCTATTGAGTTTGAGTAAAAGGTAGAGACACAGACATAGAAGACACCCCTTATAATGATTCCGTATAGTGTCAACTTTCAAATGATTTGTGTTTTTTTTTGGGTTAGGCATAAATATTTTTACCGCTTTCTCTGATTACCGTCACATTACATATATCAATATAAGTAGAGAAACACCCCACAAAATTTCTTCAATATTCTTGTTCAACTTTTATTTTTATTCTATTATTTGCTCTGCTTGTCTGTCTGTTTGACAAATGAAAAATTGCTTAATTAGCGAATGTATTAAATTTCATGATGAAATTTTCATCAAATGTAAAGTGTAAAGTGGCAGGCAGGCTGGGTGTAAAATCTATTATTGGTAAACAAAAATCAAATATATAAGAAATAGTAATTGTTAGTCGGTTAAATTAAATATTTTTAGCTGAATAAAAAAAAAATTAAATACAATATGAAAATTAAAGCTTAAACTACATTTTTATTAATTAATATTAAAATAATATTAAAATTATTTATATATTAAAATTAAAATATTAAAAATAATTTTTTTTCTTTTTGATTTAATTTATTTATTACTTAAATTAATTAAAAATTATAATAAAAATTCAAATATTTATAAATTAAAATTATAAAAATATTAAAATTATTTATACATTTAAATTAAAATATAAAAAATAATTTTTTTATTTACATTTTTTCAAAAAAAGAAAATAAAAGTTAAAATATTAATAAATTAAAATTATAATAAGATTAAAATTATTTATACCTTCAAATTAAAATATTAAAAATATTTTTAAATTAAATTTAATTAATATTAAAATTATTTATAAATTTCAATTATTTATAAATTAAAACTACAAAAATAAATATCTTTAAACTTTTATTTTAAATGTGAAAATGTTTTCTTCTCTTTTCATTTCAGGTCTTTAAAAATGTTGGTAAGTACTAAAAAGTTTCAATTGCATTTAACCTTTAAAATCAGCCCGAGGACTTTTAACGAAATGACATGAACATTTACCAAGTGATATCAACAGGACATAACAGTAATATTCCTTGTAGCATAAGTAGAAATG
>JBAMBR010001554.1:0-66929 GCA_037044475.1 Zaprionus obscuricornis
CACTCGCCAATTTTAAGCTAATCTAAAAAAAAAATTAAAAAAAAATCGTCTCGCGAATCGAACCGCGGACCTCATGCATGCGAGTTCAACCCTCTAACCACTGAGCCACACTCTTTACCAGTGTGAGAAACATTGAGTAAATGATGCCGTGTGTGGGGTGAGAACAGCAAGCAAGCGAACGCTATAGAGACGCCTCTCAACTTTTGGAATTTGAAATGTGTATAACTTCCATGTTAATTATCCGATCTGTACCAAGTCTTGTAGCTTGGCTGGGTTTGCTTAAAATCGTTTTTATCGATTTGTGGAGGCGGAGCGGGGCGTGGCAAAAATCCAAAATAAACTTGGTCCGCCTGCAACTAATACAAGTAATTTGCAAAAAAATGAAGTCTCTAGCTCTTGTAGTCTCCGAGATCTGTGTTCATACCGACGTACAGACGGACTTGGTCCAATCGACTCGGCTATTGATCCTGAGTCAGAATATAAATACTTTATGGGGTCGGCCACGCCTCCTTATGGGTGTTACATACATTTGCTCTTGTCACTAACCCAATATACTCTTGGTTCGCAATGGCCACCGAGTATAAAAATTAATGCTATAATTCATTTACATAAAAATAATAAAATTAAATTTGATCTCCACAGGCGAATAAAATTGGTCTGCCTCCGTTTTTTTGTCATAATGGAGACCCCTTGACAACACCGCCCCCTGCTCATTGTGGAATACCCCCATATCAATTGGATCCAAAGGCAATAGGTAAGTTTGTATAATATAAGCATTAAGTTTGCCGTTGCGGATCCCATTAAGTATATACATTATGATAAGTTGATTTATATACCCTTTTAGAAGTTTGCATTGCCCGTAAGAAATCGTGGCAAACCAAACAACGACAGCAATTTTTCAAACTTTGTTTGCTTTTGATATTGGCTCAGATATAATCATAAGTTTTACAACTTTCAATTTTCCTTTTTCAATTATTTTAGAGAGTTTGCTTACTTGTTATTAAAGAATTTGTTTAGATGCATCTTTTTTGTAGCCAATTGATGTAATGACTTACAATGCCTTGTTTAATTTGGCCCAAATCAAATTACTATATTAACAAGAAAGTAAAGTCGGCGTGTCAAAGATGTCACTCTTGCAGTCTTAAAAAAAAAACTTTTCATACAAAAACTCAATTTTTCGCCAATTGTTCCTATATCCAAATTTGGAGCAAATTTATATGAGACACATAAATTGGCACAGAACTCTAATTCTGCAAGTTTCAGCTTATTAAACAAGCTTTCATAGCTTATTAAACAAGTATTTCTTACAAAAATTCCATGTTTGACCGATGGTTCCTATGGCATATATATATGATATAGTTGTTTATTCCATTAGGTTCCGACTTATAAAAGGTGTGTTCGAAAAGTAAGGTGACTTTAAACTCTTCCCAAACATCTGTACCAAATTTCAAGTGAATCGCATACCATACAAAGGTATACGGGGCATGTTTAGCAAATTTCATTGAGATAGTTTTAAAATTGAGATACTAGTTTAGGTTAAACATTTGGATGATAATCAAGAATATATATACTTGGTTGGGTCTACCAATTAATATACCCTCTGCAAGGGTACAACGAATACAATAAGAGTTAAATATCTTTTTTACATTTGATTAAAAATAATAGTGTTATCAAAAATTGGTTTTATTTAGATTTTGCTGTTTCTGAAATCCTAGTCTTAACTTTTTAACTTTAACTTTAACTTTTCTCGGTCATTACTACATCGCTTAAGTTTCTAGAATCTTGTGTTTGCAAATATATTCAAAATCGTCGAGAGTTGAATAATGTGATAATAATTTGGATATTGTGTGGAAAATTGCAATCATTGTCTCAAGTACAAACTTCAATTTGCATTTAATTTATAAATTGCAAGTAATACTAATCGAAATGTATATATTTGAATATCTGTGTGTGAATACAAAGAGCCGCTTAACATTGATAGTGCATAAGGATAATTAGCCTTAAAAAAGTTCGAAGAATTGTGATGGGATTTTCAATTCAATTCTATATTCATTTAATTTAATATAATATAATAATATTCTATTTAATATAAAATAAATACATATTTGTTTGCCCTTCTATTTTACAGTGAACTTTAATTTCAATTGTAAAGTTATTATGATGTAACTCTGCATAATTTTTATCCTCGCAGAGGGTATTTCACTTTTGTTCAGGTGTTAGTTACGCCCATTAGATAATTTGAGTTCAGCGACTACTATATATGCCAGCCAAATCCCAAAGCAGATTTTACCATATAGCCACCATAGGAACAATCGGTCAAAAATTGACATTTTATATATAAAGTATTTTCTGCTTTCCATTCTTCTTATCTATTGTCTAATAATCTAATAACAAAAATGTGTAATAATTCTAATAAGAATAGGTATATATACACGTAATCATTTATAAAGAAAGTTTGTTTTTATATTTGATTTGTTTTTACTATTTTTTAATATAAAATACTCAAAATAAGAATAAATTAATTTATACATATAATAGCTGTGTTTCTAAAAAAATATTGTATAAATAGTTTGTTCAAGCATAAATATGGAGGGAGCCGAGTACAATGCACTATGGGAATTTTGACCTTTGATGTTCAAAAGTATTCAAATGCCCGAAATTTTGATTAAAATGTGTCCACAACACTGTTACTTTACATACAACAAATGTTAAAATAACAGCCCGCTCTTGAAATAAAAGGTGTTAAGTCAGCTGTTCTGAGCGAACATAACGTGCTCATTTTAATTGATAATTTTATTAGTTAAAAGTAATTAATTCCCAATTCACACCAACCATTCTTTAACTAACTCGTACCATTTTTTTGAACCTCCATAATCATATGCCAAAAATTATTTGAGCATACCGTTTTGGAGCTATAGTTTTAGGTGTTCTTAGAGCTTAAATTCGTTGGTACGGAACAAATACAAATACTGGAAAAATTATAGACATAGTATGGTATTTCGACTTTTTTTTCATTCTTTTAATTTTTTTTATTTTACTGTTATTGTAATAAAAATAACTTGAATTAAACGTGTAATAAAAAAATAGCAATCCAAGTTAGACTGTTCTAAGTATAAAAAAAATTTGTGTATCGATTTACCTTACTGTGTCTATAATTTATCTTCTAAGTCACTGTCGCTATTTATTTACATTTCATAGAAACGGTAACAGTTGTTATAATTTTTTTTTTGTAATGAAAGTCAGCATAATGATTAAAATAATAACATAATTTCCTGAATAATAAAAAATGTATTCAATGGTCAAAATTGATGTTTTGTAAAAAGAAAGTTTACCATTTTACTCGGAAGCACTCTGCCGAATTTTAAAATTTTACCCGGTCAAATGACTGACTGAAAGCAATAATCTATTTTTCATTTAATATAATATGAATTAATTTTTCCGATATCAACCATAATTCCACGCTCCCCTATAGATCAGGGAAAGTCAGACTGGATAACATATATCATATACCATAGGATATCATATACCTGTCATAAAACCAAACGTCCAAAAATTGTGTCTTTTCTTCATTTTTTAAGCTATCTCACTGAAACTCAAGAAAAAAAACTTATACAACTATCTTAAATACATAAGATAACCTTTTTCTGAAGAAACTTTATGCTTTCGAACCCAATTAGTTACTGTTACAGGTTTGTTCGCACTATCACCGGACTCAATTTCAATCGAAATGCTACGGCTAAAAGATATCAGATATATTTAAGATCTGTGAAGTCCAGATGCGCCAAAAATTAAAAAAAATATTTTGTGTTCAATGGTAACGATTGATAGATTTTGTACTTTCTTCTTATGCGCTTTACGAGCCGTTTTTTATTTTTAAACTATCTCAATGAAACTTCGTATACGTTTTCCCTATGTTATGACAAACCCAATCGGACACTTATATTCAATTTCTCGTGGCAATTGCATAATAAGTCCTTATGAGAATTTAGTTTTATATAGCTTGGGTATTGGGTATCATATAGTCGTATTCTATGAAATAAACTTTACATAGAGTAATAGTCGAAAAGGGTTTCAGTAACTCAACCGCAAGCTATTGACTTTCTCACCCTATAACATGGAAAGGCAAAATCTAAACAAATTATGAAATAATAATTGCACATGATGCGATTTTTTCGTGAGTATGCTCGATTACGGCATCTATTCATTCATTCTTTCATTCATCGCCCAAATTATCGTTCGCATTTATTCAATGGGCTTCACCACACAGGGGTTACCCGGTTGAGGGTCTGAAAATGGTAATGGTCGACTGGTTGGATCTAATGAGGACCAGCCGCGTAAATAAAAAGGCATGCACTTAAGAGTTGCTTGCGGATTACATGGTATTATGATCCATAACAATGCCTGTCATGGTAATAATTGAATAACACAATAAAACCCATGCTAGCTGACTGTCGAACACTTTCGTACTATAATGATTGGTTCTGCTTGGGGTACAGATGAGACTGATTTTTATACCCTTGCAGAGGGTTTATTAATTTTGGACAGCAGTGTGTGACGCCCCTTAAAAACGGTTGATCGACCCAACAAAGTATATATATTCTTGATTAATATCGACTGGAGAATCTCAATATGCACGTCTATCTGACAGCCTTTTTCAACCCAAACTAGTCTCAAATTTTTAAAGTTACCTCAATTAAACTTGGGTATGTATACCAATGCCTATAAGCTGTATATAAATCGGAACCATCGGGCGAAAATAAAGTTTTTGATGAAAAACGTTTTGTTAACCTATCCGGATGGAACTTACAGGATTCGAGTTAAGTGACGATCTACTTTTCTCATATAAATCGGATCACTATATTAAGGTGCATTACAAACAATAGTTTTTGAATGAAAATTATCTTCTCTGTGCTTTCTTGTTTTTTTTTTTTAAATACAGTTAATAGCAGGAGTTCAGTTTATGTACGCAATATAGAATACATATATAATACTAATAAATATAGTAATATAATAAAATATAATAATACTAATAATATACTCATGTATAATAATGCCTTTTTACTTTAATATATATGGGTATATAAACTGAAATCCGCCAACTAAGTTTGCTTCAGCAATATAGATTTTATTTATTTTTATTGATTCAATTACTACTTTTCATGTCTTCAAATAATGTTCAAATTAAAAGGTTTTTAATTTCTGTATATATTGCATAACATATATTCATAGAATGTACATATATGGTTTACAAGCCGAGGACTACAAATTATTTAAAATTGTGTTTCGTAAAATGTTGTTTAGGATATAATATAAACACCTAATTGATGGACTATTAATGTGCCGAAACAGGGGCGTTATTTTTTTTTTTGTTCTACGCTCGACCGCCTTCCGCCTTCGTTGTACTCAAAAAAATAGACAAAAAAGCGACAACGTATGGCCTTTACTGATGTTTTCAGCAACAACCCTCATGACCCTTGTACCTAAACCAAACAATCAGCTCGTGCTGCTCATCAGGACCAAGATTGGGATCGGCATCGGTACATACCTCTTTAGATTCCCCTGTAATGATATACACTGCTTAAGTAGGCAGTGCGCAGAATATGTATGCATTAACAACGGACAGGGATGGAGATGGGGTTAGGATTGAAATTGAAATTGGAAGTGGTATTGGGAATAGAACTTGTTCTGGGATTTTAAAGCAATAAGCTTTAATATTGTATTTACTGTACAAAAAAAAAACAGACAGAGCTAACAAATTGTTGTCATATCAGCACCGAAGAACCGTCAACGTCGACTGGCTAATACTCTGTGTTTGTGAGCTACTACAATGTAATCAAATACATATTTAATGTTTATATTTTTGTCGTTTATTATTTTTTACAAATACTGAAGATTCCAGAAGGATATGTAGACCCAATTAATTATATACTTTATTTTGTTTTGTTTAGATTCAATGTAATTTTCGTCTATATATTGTGCCGTTTTTCGATCAAGATTACTTTATCGTATCATATAACGAATAATCAGTTAAAAATGGAATCTTTGTACGAAAAACTTATTGTACGAAGGGCATAAATATTCTTATTTGTCAATAAGATAAGAGTAAAACGTTGCAGCCGTGAATTACATATAGGTGAATCGCATACATTATTTAATAATGCTCGATAAATTGGAAGAGCGTTTTATATCTTCGGAAGCATAAGGGTTGCACTATTCTTCGGACCCAGATTGTATTTGGAATTGTTATCGGTATCGGTATCATTAAAGCGACTCAGATTCATTCAGCTTGAAATAAAAAAGGAAGGTCTAATGAATAAAAACATGTTGCATGACCACATAATAATGACATCCTTTTTGTCGCTTTTTCCTTTCACTCCTCTCTTTATTATACATACACCACATGACACACGCACTCGCCCGCGGGTGATTGTGTTCGCAGGGGCAGCCGCCTTACACCCTCTGCTCTCGCTCATCGCAGAGTGCACAAGTTTTTGATACAATATTGGCTTACTACAATAAAACTTGAAAATGACAACAATACCAGAAAATGCATTGTAATTCTGAAAAAAAACAAGAAGCATGACAAATTTTCAATTAAATATAAGGGAAAAGATGGATAGAAATTAAATCTCCAAACAATCCTTTATTTACACTTTTTTTTTTAGTTGAAAGAAGATTATATGTTAGAAACATTAGAACATAATTTGTTGATATAATGTCGTAATTTTCGATTTATAAATTTTATAATCAGAACATACAAAATTTATATAGTACACGATTTAAGGGTAAAAATCATTAAGTATGTAACCTTGTTCAGGTATATTTTCTGTTTTGCAAGTAATTAAAATATTATTCTAAGTGTAATAAATATTGAATGAACATGTTTTTTGCATTTTTAGGTCTTACTCGTCCTTCTCTATATCCATTTGCTGCAAGTCAATACCCCTATCCAATGCTAAGCCCTGACATGTCTCAAGTTGCTTCTTGGTAAGCTTACTGATTTTAAAATAATGTGTATTTACTATATCTATTTTATATATATATTGTAAATATATTGTTTTTTTTCAGGCACACACCGTCAGTTTACTCAACGTCTAGTTTTAGAACTCCTTATCCCTCTTCATTACCCATTAATACAACGCTTTCTAGGTAATTATGCCAATTTAAAAATAATAATGTGTTTTACTACATACTTATGAACGTAATTGAAGCGAATGCAAAAATTTTATTTGCTCATTAATCATGAATGAATTTGCAGCGATTTCCCATTTCGATTTTCACCGAGTTTGTTACCTTCAGTTCATGCAAATCCCCACCACGTTTTGAATTCACATCCACCGATTGTAGCGTCCAGTTCCAAACAGGATTGCAGCATACAAGATACAACGAACAATCGATATTCAAGGTAACAATTATAATTTTTTAGATTTATTTAATTTTAACTCGTTAAATTTAATTTAAATAAAACAGCCCATTTTTACATAATTTCTTAATCCAATATTTTCGTATACGGTCATTAACACGTCTGTCCACCTTACCATTATCGAGATGTGGAATGGGGATGAATGCGTTACAAACGCCATATTTAATTTACCTACTTCCCACATTATATATATATATATATATAAATATATATATATATATATATATATATATAAATACTGTAAAGTTTCCCATTGGCTCTCTCAATATCCGCATCTGCGCATAAAGTTCCACCCCTTGTTGAACCATAATTGAACGATGGGATTTTTAACATCATTTTGTTGTAAAATCTCACTACTATCATGGGATGGAAATTATTTTATATTTCAATATATGTACCAGTTTTCTTACTTTTATCTTATCCAACATTTATATTATATAGATGCTATAGGAATGATTGGCAAAATATGGTGTTTTTTGTTTCTTCAGTTAACTGGTTGAAACGGCTGAGTCTTGGTATGAAAACTTTTTTTCTTAGACTGCAAGGGTATGACATCTTCGGCCGAAGAGAACCTTGTTTTCTTGTTAGTGATAATAATAATAATCCTCTATATTTATATACATATATGCATATTAAGAATGGTGAATCCATCTTGGATAATTCTCTAGATAACACGTATCAGAAATTATAAAGTTATATCAAAATAATACGAACAAAGTAGAAGATCTATTGATTGTTCCCATCGAAACTAATCTTTCACTTCTTGAAAGGTGTGCTTAAGACCATTATACTGGTGGTAGATCCATCTTAAGCACATAACATTTAATGGAAAAGGTTTCAAAATGTTTTTAATATTGAATGATTGTCAGCTAGTGAGATTAATAATAAACCCAATCTTATTTCTGGAGAAACAGCCTCATATCATAATATCGCCTCACTTTATATTGCGTGTAGAATTTATTTTTTCTTATTTTAGTCATGATAACAGTATTTCTCTACTTAGTAAAAACAAATTTTCGGCGATCGAACAATATTTAACGAAACTGTGTCACTATAAGATTGCATCCACCTTATCATATTCAGTATTTACTTAAAAACTTAGAAAGCAAACAAACCTACACAGAAGTAGTTAACAAATGATTAATAACTATAATATGTAACACATAAGTGAATTTGTTTTTATTATATCGAACAGACTATTTTCGTGTTTGCCGGACATTATTGATTATAATTTATGATAGGGTATTAGCTAGAGAATTAACGAAGGCTGGTTCTTAAAGGTGGATATCTGTACTTTCTATAAAATACAGGCCCAGTTCCAAGTTTTATACCATAGAAAGGATATAAATGCTTTCAAAATTTCCTGCGATACTAGGAGGAAATTTTTAGTTTTTTGTGAACAATTGATAGGGTTGATTTTGGCAACGACAAGTTCATGCAACAATCCACAACCAACGGTTACACAGCTGTTCCAATGAGCGAACGTCTATTTAATTAACTTTGATGATTTTGTGACAGTTAAAAATCGTATAAGAAAGTTAAATAATTGTTAGCGAGTCCTTTTATACAAAATATTGATTTCAGCTTATAATTTCCATAAATTGTACAAATATGATTGTTGTTTTGAACCTGAGAATCAACAGCGAATAAATTAATACATCAACCAGTTCAAAAATAATAATAAGAGAATTGAGCGAGGAAAAGAGAACGTGAGAATGTGCATATAGCGCTTATTGTGCTCACTGCGCATATGTACGACGACCTCTCATTACAAAAGTAGGATAAATAAGAGAAATATACACTACGGAGAGCACCAGAAATGAGAGAAATAGGTGGTATTCAGCATCCACTGCGAATTGTTAGCTTTAAAGCTCAAAAAGTCTGAAGTGACTCGTTAAATTGTTGGCCTGGCTCTGACAGCATATTTTACATGTCAAAATCAAGGAAATCTTGAAAATCGCTGTAATCAAGTGCTATATATTGCGGATTAAAGAATATAAATTAACTATACTCATTTATTCTGTAAATTTCTAGCAAATTAAAGATATTAATGAAAACATGTGTGTTAATTATACTCGTACTTTTGGGATGCATTTTTTATGCATCATGTGTGTGTACCCGTGTGTTAAAATAAATATATCCATAAAATGTATCTGCATAGAAAGATACGCACATGCTTTGTATAATAGATAGTAGTATACAGACTGTATTTTAAAATTTTTATCTATATCCATAAATCTCCGTGGACATACATTACTGTCATAAAGCTATCTATACACACAGTCAAATATTTCGTCTTTTTCTATCAACAATAAGAGTCTCCAAATAAAAAAAACGTAAATATAAATATAAAATAAAAAGTATAAAATATTAAGATATAAAATGTAATTATTATTTATATAAAAATATACTTTATAAATATATAAGATATAATTAATATAAAAAATTAATAAATATAAAAATAAAATGGAGTCCTCTTTAGACTGATTTATAGAAAAGGACATCTATTTATCTTTAAGCTTAACAAGTGGTCCAATCCCATATCTTGAAAATCAGTATCACAACTGCACTTGTAAACTTCCGTGCTTATTTACTTTCTCTGTTCATTTCAATTAACACGTCAAAGATTAAAAGTTTGTCTTTTCATTTCGTATCACTGGTTTGTTTCATAAAGATTTCTTCAGTTTCGATGACACTATGCTTAATAAGAGTAACCATTTTGGTTAGTTTGCGACCACCATGGGGAAGATACAATTTCTCGTTTATTATAATAAATAAAACACAAAATTCCAATATCGACGATATATATTACTCAACATAGCAATGAATTCGATTTTCATTTTCAAGAAATTAAATTGTTCATACAAAGACTCCATTTTCGACCAATCATTCCTATAATCGTTCCAATAGCTTGAAAACTGAGAGACTACATTGTGTTAGTACTTAGTACAGACGGGCATGCATATTTGGATTCTGTTGATCAAGGATGTATTCTTGGTGAGGTCTGCCTGCTAAAGGCCGTAACACGCCTGTCCAAAATTAATATACGCGATGCAAGGGTATAATAATTTATTATATAATTTTAGTCAAGTAGCACTATTCATACATATGTAATAATATGTAAGTAATTTTTACATTATGCAATGCAATTTTTCTTGTGGATAATGTGAATATCCATATATACTGAAAGGACATCATAAAAACTTTAAGAAATGTATAATTAAGAAAGAAATTTTCAACCAAATTAAAGATAATAATAACAAAAAAACATGCTAAAGATATTCGAATATATTGAATATATTAATAAATATTAAATATAAAAAATATTAAAACTAGTATTGGATTATGTGAACAATATGCTATAAGACAGATATAATTTATGCTAACACCGTCAGCCACCATCTTCTTTTCTGCAATTATTCGTAAATCAATTTTGACCGAAGTTGTTACGGATGGATAATGGCCCAAAAGGCACTACAGATAATTTTCATATTGAATGTAGTTAATGATATATTATCGCGCAATGGAACAGTTTTCAAACATTCCGCACATGAAAGCAAAAATTAACTCAAATCTAATTGAACATATATTCAACTCGCCACCAACAACAACATCAAAATTGATGTATGATATACTTTGGCGACATTACCAACACAACGATATATTTCAAAACTTGCCAAAATTGGAAGATAATGCGGTCGATAAATCCCCATGGGACCAGAACGCTCTATTAACACGAATTTACAGTGGTAAACGCCCTCAACAACAGCAAGAACAAAAGCACCAACAACATCAACAGGAACACCAACATCAACAGCAACAACAACATCAGCAACATTTTCTAGCAACACAGTTGTTGTACGCACATCTTCTGCAACAGCCAAAGTCGGTTCGACAGCAAGAGTTTTCTGACATCAAAAAGGACAAGATTACAACTGGAACAGAGGGGAAATCATTATCCATGTCACAGGACAACAACAATAATAATCAAACAGCAACAATGCAGAGAGGACCTGCCAAAGATCCTTCTGATCCAAACGGTTATCTTATACGCGAGCAAAAGAATGCGCTCTTTGAAATTAAAAAGGGCTTAGAGAAATTGACTCGGGTGTGTCGTAAATTTCAGGAGAATCTACGAACACCACAATCCGACCAAGGGGGGGAACTTGAACCAGGACTGGAACATGAAAAGGAAACAGAAAAAGATGACAAGGCATTGGAGCTTACTGTACAACGGGAGTTAGAGAGTAATAGGAGGAAAATTGAGGGAATGTTGGTGCAGGTGAAAAGATTATATCACCAATGGAGCAGTGCTGAACTTTATTATCAACGTAGCTTGCAGCGCTTAGGTCTATCAGATGATTCATTAGTAACAACAGCTGTTCCGACACATGATGTTATGGCATTGGCAGCCATAGCGCTGTCCGCTGAGTCCGAGTTGGAACCAAAGCTGATACAGCAACAGTGCACAAATCATATGGCCGACATATTAGTAGCCGAGAAACCACGCACTATGCAAGACATTGAAAATATAATCCTTCAGCAAACTAGCAATAGTATTCTAAATGACCATAGTCAAAGCACGGAAAGCAATAGTGAGAATGAGAAAGAGGGAGATGCAGAACAATTATCTACCTTATCACCGCACCGTTGCATTTGGCACAAAAGTCATGTTAGAGGAGGTGAGGAAGCTGCTACCACCGCAGCAGAAATTATTTTAGAGTATGCGTCAAAGTCGCAACTAAAGACAAATATTGCAGCTGACAATTTAAATCTCTCCTGTGATCCTTCAGGATATCATCTGACCGATCTACAATTCTCTCCTACGCCAGCCACTCCTCCCAATAATAGCAACAGTAGCTGTTCGACTGGGACTAGTTTTGTAAAGGGAAATGGATTTTATGATGAATATCAACATCGACGCAAATTAAGGTATGCCCGTCATATAGAGAGGGCAACTACTACTCCAAACAATTGCCAATTGCCAGATCCTGATGGCAACACTTTTAAAGTAGAATCCGTTGCTAGTCTACCGATAGGCTGTTCATCGGCTACCGCATCATTAACAGGTCTCCTTCGTCCATCTTCTGTCTCGTCTTCTGCTTCCTCCTCGGCATCATCTACGGCGGCGGTTGCAGCTGTAGCGGCATTTCAGGAACGAGCCCTGAGTGATATGTTTAAGGCTCAGTTTAGTGCATTGACAGCAGCCACTGGCATTTCTAGTAGAAACGAAGGTGGATCTAGACCTATATCTGGTACGGGAACAACACGCAGATCCTCTATTAATGACTGTGATGGTCCCATATGCGAAGCACCTTACGACTTGAGCATTGGAAACAGACTAAAGAAAATGTAAATTTCTCAAAAAACTTTATCCTTATTATTATTTAATTGTAATTTTTTGGGTTCAATTATAATCGAATCCTGTTTGCGTATACATCAATGAAGGAATCCATTCGATGCTTGGATGTCATATGTACTTACTTAATCTTGAACTCGATAAAGCTATCTATATAGCTCATATATAGGAAGTTCAACTAAATTATTAAATTTTTTTAACTTTAATTTCAGAAACTTGGATAGCAAAAGTTCAACGAATTCGCAAGCAAACGACTGTAAAGATAGTTCAAATGATAAGAAAAAGCCACATATCAAGAAACCGCTAAATGCATTTATGCTATATATGAAGGAGATGCGAGCCAAAGTCGTGGCCGAATGCACACTTAAAGAGTCGGCAGCGATCAATCAAATATTGGGCCGACGGGTAAGCTATATTATCATTTCAAATATACTTTCAAACATGTCGTTCCTTCTATAAATCGATTGCAGTTTTCAGATGGGGGGGGGGGACTTTCTAATCAAAATAAATGTGCACATGCATACATATACATATGCAGATACTTATATGTATATGCATACATATTATAAAAAACAATCTTAAGGTTAACCGATTTTCCAACCATTGTAATAATATAATACTTTTGTAGTGGCACGAACTTTCCCGCGAAGAGCAAAGCAAATATTACGAAAAGGCGCGACAAGAACGCCAATTACATATGGAATTATATCCGGGGTGGAGTGCACGGGATAACTACGGTTATGTGTCGAAAAAAAAAAAGCGTAAAAAAGACAGATCGACAGCGGATTCGGGAGGTATTGCACAAAATTGTCACTTTTTCACTCATTCCGTCTATTTTTTATTATCTTCTTTTATTCTGATTGCATTTATAATTTTTATGTTTTTCGTTCTTTTTGTTTTGATTTCTCAATCTTAAAACCAACAGACCTATTTTCCTCCATTAAAATTTACAAAGACACTATAACAATAATAATAAATCACAAGAACTCCCTAATCCCAATGTAACAAAACAAAAACTAGAAATAACATATTTTTGAAATTAAAACTTGTATTAATCTAATTCGTGTAAATACCCACCTTAACACTAATTACTTGTCTTACAATAACAACGACCATAACAACTCCAAAGAATCGTTTATCGCTTTTATTTAATCAGTGCAATATGATGTAATAAAGGTAAAATTACCGAAATAGAGACGGCGTAGATAAAACAATTCTGTGTATTAATCAAATCGAAAGTATTGTTGCAGTTTATTTAGTAAGAAAATTAATAAAAAAAAATACTAAACTTAAGAAATATTTGTTCACATATTGTTTTTTATTCTTGACCACTGACTATTCATCATAATTAACTGAGCGATTTTAATCCATTCGTTCAAAACCTAAAATATTACATTTGAATTTTACACTTTAAGTGTAAAATATACAATTTTCGGGATAACTGAAAATCAAATCTATTTTATTTATCTATAATTATAATTATTGAGTAATATTCATTCTCCTGCTAGACTCAATTTTTTTCTGGGTATAAAATGACACACTAATGGCTCACTTTTTCACAAAATACAGAACAGAATGAAGCCAAATTGCCTTCCAAAACGGCTCTATTATTTTTAACTTCTTGATTCATTAAAAGAGTTATAAATAAAATATATGAAAGACTTTAGCGACATATATAAATAAAATACTAGTGTATTCCTTATATACAAATAAAAAATAGTTGATTTGAGTTTTTAGATTGAAAGTATTGCAACTTCTTACAACTTGTATGGTCAGTGCTCTTACACTTCTAGTTGATGTATTGATTATAAAGTTCGTTCTTACTAAGTTTTGCTGTTTTGGTAGATATATATAAAGAAAAAAGCACTCAAAGAGTCGGTCTCAAATAGAACGATGTGAATAAGTCGTCACATACGTAATTCGAGAAAAATTACATAAAAAGGTCTAATAAGAGCTTACGCAAGACACTCATCACATAAACACGTACACAACAGTATGTTACAGACTATACTATAAAAATCAAAATAAATATATACATATAATAAATACATAATATTATATATATATGAAATTAATTGGCAAGCAAATTCCAGAAAAGAGCAAATCAAAATCTTATAGAAAAACATTTAATTTTTTATTAATGCTTTCATTTCCATATAAATATTTACATCGATTCGTTAAGAATATGAAATTAAAGTGTGTGTGTACATTAATAAATTGGCGAATTGCATGCACCCGAAACCGTTTACAAGATCGATCCGTCACAGCTTTTCGCAACGAAAGGGATATATCGATATGTATTAATATGCGGGTGCTCTATATGGAATAAACTTAACTATTAAATTTGGTCGATTTACAAAGCATATATATATATCTTTATTTTTCATTATTTTTATATGCGCTTATCGCAATCATGTGAACCGAATTTAATTCGATTCTATAATCGATTTAAACTACATAAATATTTTTTTTTGCGAATTGTAAATCGATTGACTTTTCGCTTTTCGCGAACATTTTCGGCTTGCCACCCCTATCCAATCGCCTCTCCCACACATGTCCTGCTAGTGGCATGCATTGGGGCGTGAGGAACAGGCCAAGTATTACGAGTTGGCACGAAGGGAACGCCAACTGCACATGCAGATGTATCCCGATTGGAGTTCACGCACAAACGCCTCTCGCGGCAAGAAGCGGAAACGGAAGCAAGACGCAACAAACGATGCAGGAGGTTAGATTCTTTTTCATTTTAATTTCACTTAAAATTTGTACTATATATATACCAAAACCAAAACCAATTCTTAACGAAAAGCAAATTTTTAACTGATGATTAAAGGCAAACAATATATTCAATAACCTTAAATAATTATTTGTTGTTGCAACAAAATAGCTAAAGAAAATATATAAATCAATGGAATCAGCTATAGGGATACTTTCTATAAATATAGGAACCAATCATATCTCTATAACATTGCTTTCTAAATAGTATTACAAACCAAACCGAATCCATTCTTAATTAAAAATATAAGTATACAAATATAGTATATTAATCATATCAATTAAATGTCCTCGGTGTGGAATCATTCATACATTCACGTATTTCTTAGTACAATCAATCAATATATGTAAGCGTATACTCATTTTCGTTATTATTATTTCTGTGAATTAATCGTGCATGGTATAATAGTGTCATATACACTTAAATTTATGTAGGTATGTATTTGTATTTGTACTCATATTTCTAATCATACTTATATATATGTGTCTGTTATAATTTGTATTAACGTTTATTTGTAAGAAAGAAAGGTTAATTTCTGTTCGCTTAAGATTGATTTCAAGTCCCTGCAAGCCGAAAAAAACCGTCACAGAAAAAGTTCATTTGCACCGAACGTTCATGTGCGATCTATATAATATAGTGGTCCGATCAGGCTCGTTCTGACTTATATTCAGACAACAGCATACAGACAAATATATAATAAATTTAATGTAGATAGCTTTAAGAGTGAGTACCCAGTTTAATCTGAAATAGGCGGAAAGAGAGGTTCTGGAAATCATCCTCCGGTGCGTTTACTCTGCGAAATATTAAAAAAATGGTACAAGTTCATAAAAATAGACCTATATAGTTACAACAGTATCGATAAGTATGTGTTTCAAGAAAGAACAAGCAGATAATGTTATTTTGACTCGGCTGTATGAGTAAAATAAATAATTAAAATAATATGTATATAAGTGAAAAATATACCGTTTCGACTTAGGAAGCTGATCATGGGGTCTGTCACGCCCTTTTCTTTGCGTTGAAAACTTCTGGTCCAAATTATTGCTTAGCTACCAAAATTAATTTTCCTAAATGCTAAAGTAATTAACGAATGAAGTCAATACACATTTTTACCGTCATAATATTTTACTGAATGCTTTTTTTCTCGCCTACTAATATATTAATCATGCGACTTAAACAATTTTCTAAAAATAAACAAAACGACTAAAAATTATTTTTCCTAGGCAACAATATGAAAAAGTGCCGAGCTCGTTTTGGACTGGACCAACAAAATCAATGGTGTAAACCCTGCAGGTAGGTTGACATTCTATACAGGTTTTGTCTATATATATATATATATATAAATATATATCTTAATTTTAAAAGTCATCGCATAATACTTATCTATAAGGATAATAGCTTAGACAATCAAATATATTGTAAGGAAAGGAAGCAAAATAAAAGAAACAAATGACACAAAATTTAATATGTTATCCTCGAGTATACATAATTAATGCATTTAGTAACACTCACCCACTTGATACTTACTGCAACATCGATACTTCCCAAGTCATATACATGTAGATTAATTCAAATAAATGACTACTATTAATTGATATTGATTCGATACACTTTTTTTGCATGCGTCTCTACCCCTCTATCCGACCCTCGCTTGCACCTTACATAGGTTCTCGAGACTTTATAAATTTCTTAATTAATTGCAACAATGGAGGGCTGTTACATTTTCGGAGCAGAATGTTTAGCAATCTTCGGCATGGCGAAGATTTTATACCCTTACAATTTTATGATACCAAACTCACTCTGTTCATACCATTTTCGGCTGATTGTTATCGACTTAAACAAAATTTCGAAAGATAATTTTTGTCATTACTTCTACTAAGCTTGTAAAGTTCTTGAACAAATAAAAATACTTGCCAAGCGTATACAAATGTTTTTCCTGCAGATATTTAATTCGGGTTTTCATTGCTATATAAACATTTAGTAGACTAAGTAGAATAAGAATACGAATCATCTGTCCAAGGTAACGTTAAAACGAATAGACAAATATGCTTTTAGATCAATTAGTTGCCTTAGCAGTGTTGTATTAATCTTTACCAAACGAAAATAATATTACCTTCAACGGACCCAATCCATATTCCATATTCTATCATATTTTTTAAGACAATAAAAATTATCTTTACAAAAATTTAATCAAAATGCACTCGCCTACAAAAGTCTGCTTTAACCTAAAAAAAAAAAAAACAAATTAAAATAAAACTTCAAACGCAAATTTGTCGTATTTTGAACTAGTTTTTTTTAAACAACTATTCTCTTAAATATATATTTTTTTCAGAATTCTTTAACAATGGAATATATTTCATATTTAATTTTAAACCTGCATACAAATCTATAATATATACATACATATATTTCGATTTTGCATCGTTCCTTTACTATTATCTCCTTGATCATTTTTTGAAGTAATTGTGTGCTTCCGGAACCAAAATTCACGTTTTAGGCCCAATTTTTCAGTACTATTTTTTTTTTAATAGACACATAATTGATTCAATAAATGTTCTTTTCCCCACGACGCTTTCTCTCAAACACCCCAACACCACTTCATCCGTGTTTAAGAGTGCCGACTAAATTTTCTTTGTTGAACGTTTCTCTGCTTTTCTTCCATACCAAAACTTAGTTAGAGGTTAGAAACTTTACTTAGACCTTAGACTTTTCTAAAAGCTATCATTTTTTACTACAGCAGACAAACAGTTTAAAGAAAATAAAAAATAAGAAAGCAAAAATGTCTTCGGTAGGCCGCTTATTTCATACCCTTGCAGTTTTATACAAAAACTGAATTTTCGACCGATCGTTCCTATGACTATGGTACTATGGTACCACTATGGTACGATTTGGAAATTTATATGAAATGTGCACAGGGAGAATGTGTACAATATAAACAATAAACATAAAAATTATGCAACTTTAAATTTTAAAAAATTAGGGTCAATTGTGAAATACCAGTTGCCTTAAGCCTAATGGTAATCGCACAATGTTCAGCTTAAAAGATTTGTACACAGACTTTTGCGTGATTTTTGTAGTGTTCAAATTAAATCTAAAATAAATTAAATTGTTAAAGAATTCTGAAAAAATATAATATTAAAAAAAATAAGTTTTTTATTTTAAGTTCTTTTTTTTTGGGTACGCAAATTTGCAAATATGGGGGTGTCCCCACACAAGTTATTGAAAGCGTATAATATACAACATATGTAGGTTAAAGTAAGGTGCAGACTTTTGTTAATTAATTTTTAAACAATTCTGAAAAAAGAGAATAAAATGTAGTTGTGTTTAAAAAAAAAAAGTTATAAATACGTTAAAATAAGTTTGAAGTTTGATTTACATTTTTTTTTTAGGTATACGCAGATTTGTGTCTACACAGCTTATTTTGTGCGAAGGTTGAAGAAAATTGTATGATGGGCTTTTCGCTAAACTATAGCAGGAAAAACAATAGTTAAACGTAGTTTTTTATAGCATTCTATTAACTTATATATTAAAACTTTATTTTTATGTAATTCATTTAATTACATTTTTAAATAAAAAAAACTAAGCAGTGAGAACATTCAGGCAAACTGGTTCGGTTAATGTTGAAAAGGGATGAGTAAAAAATTTACCACATTCAAAAAAAGAAGCAACTCTATTCTTCGGTTCCGCTTACCGACGCTTTGCTTACCGACGGCGAAATATGGACAAAGCTGCGCCGAAGAATAGTGTACTTGTGTATTTGTTTTCGTGTTAATTTTACGACTAAAACTGATCGCCGAAAAATGTAACCGAATTAATTCATTTCACTCAATATGCTTTAGTTGAATAAATTAAATGTCTATTGCATTGAAAACAACCTCATTCAGTAGAAACATATTGAATTGACACAACGAAATGAGTTCCAAATTTGTTGTACTCAAATAACCGAAAATTTAGAATGCATTCGTGCAGACCTCTAATGGCTACATATGCACAAAAATGTGGAACTTAAAATTTTGAAAAAAGGTTGCTCCAAAGTGCCTATGGAGGCGGTTTAGATTTTACCATGACCCAAAAAATAAAACTGGTTGTCTGCAATCTTGGTTAATCTGGTACTGTATTCGTTCCATGATTTCACTTGTTCAGACACCCAACCCCAACGTAAATGACAATTTTGGATCTGGACATTCAAAAAAAATCATTTTGGAGAAAAAATTACCTTAAAAAACCGCTGTTAAAGGAATGATACACAATTCTTAAGGAAACTTTTCACATACATTTCTGAGACTATAGGACTAAAAGATAAAGACTTCATTTTCTCACGCCCCCAACCACCTTCAGGAATCAATCAAAACCATTTAAAACAGTGCGCAACAGCGTACAATTTTAAAGCTATATGTCTGAATTTTGGAACACTTGTGAATTTCAAATCGGACCATAAACAAGTTATACCACTTTCAATATTTTCGAAATATGAGTTAAAATATTGCGTTTAACTTTTGTTTCTCCTGCTATTGAAACTTACAAGATTTGAGCTTATTAATGACTCCTTATGGCCACCAAAGTAATCATCGGTAAAAATCGAATCTTTGCTTATAGTTTTCTTTTATGAAATCTTCAGATCCACCGAAGTTAACTTGGCCTTCTTGTTTCATATTATATAGATTATTATTTTCAACTGTAGCTTCAATTTATTTAAACTATATTTTTATTCTATTAAGATCATTTTATTCAACATTAATAATGCACTCAATTCTGAAAGAAAACAGGAAAATAATGTTATCAAATATATCATACCCCTGCAAGATTAAAACTTCTTCATCCAAAAAGAAAACATTTTTATTGAAGGCATATTGAAGGCAATATTTAATTTTCGACCGATTTTTCGTATGGCAACTATATATTGATCCCATCTGATTAGATATGAATAACACATAGTTTATGCTAAAAGAAGTAAGTTTTATACAAAATCTTTGCTTTGCAACAAACGGATAGATGGACATGCGAAGTTGTAGTTGCCAATCATATACACACAACAGCATAAATCTGTATACACCATCTGTATACATGAAAATCAAATTTCAAACGCAAATTTCTCACCTATTTATATGTATTTTGAATTAAACATAACTACATTTTATTGTCTTTAATAATATATTTTTTCAGAATCGTTTAACAATTCCATATATTTAATTTTAAGTTAAACTCAACAAAAATAGGTACACGTTACCCTGCGGTGGAATGGAAATTTTTGGGATTACAATCAGACTTCCAGGCACCGATGCTAATTACGGGTCGTTCTGCCGTTGGCACCAAATTCTCGTTTAAGGATTGAATTTTTAGCTCTTTCGATTAAATTGATTTCCAAAATGCTTATATTAGATACCTTGATTCATAAATTCATTTAAATAGCTGAGAAACTTGCGTTTGAAATTTGATTTTCATTTTTTTTCGGTGTATACAGATTTGTGCTGCTAAGTGTATACTTTAGGTCGATGAGGTGATTTATTTTTTTATACATTACTGTATAAAAAACAGGATATAGCGCATTAATATTTCCTCTCTATGATCAGAAATCTAATCATTTCATCTGGGTTTATAATAGTGATTTTCTTGCACCGTAGTGTTTTTTTTTTAAAGATTAAAAAAATAAAACATTTTTCATTCAAAAAATGTAAATTGCAAACACAGACACACGCGCAGGCACACACACACATCGCTCAAAAACAAACACACACAGTTGTGGCAGCCTTAACAATAAAAAATTGTTGACAATAACGCCTCTTCTTTTCTAACTGCTTATCAAAACTTTGGGACTATTAATTGACACTCTAACGAATTTGAAAAAAAAATTTGAAATCTGAACCATAAAATAAATAACATGAAAACATCAGTCCAAGCGTGGGTGTTGTGAGTGGCAACAACGCATTAGGTTCATGTGGTCCAAGTGTCGGGATAAGTGTCACCATGCTAACGCCGGGCATGGTTGGGGCTACAGTAATGTTACCGAATTCATCCTCGAGCTCCTCATCATCATCGACATCGTCCTCGCACACGCATTCACACTTGCAAGTGATTGGAAATGGATCAGCATTACCACCTATTAATGGCAGCAACTGCACACAGCAAGCCGGCGGGACTGGTGGAGTGGGAGCCGGTGGGGGTGGAGGGACAGTCGCAAGTAACCAACCGCTTTCACCTCAGGCCCCACCGACTTATGTAAATTTGTAAACCTTTCATGGCCATCTTAAACAGAGCAGGCAACGTAAATCCCAGGAAAACTTAAAAAGCACAACAGGCAACCATCTTCAAATTTCTAGTAATTCAATTTTTCATAATTCATATTTTACATAAATTGTTCAGTTGCCGTTTTTAACCAACCTAAAAAAAACAAGCCGCATTGGTACTAGTTCCTTAAAATTTCAATAACTTATTGTTTTGTACGTAAATTTATTTGATATGCTTCAAATACCCCTAAACACAAATATATGTTTTTATATATTACATTTTGATTAAGAATATGAATGTATGTATTTCTGAAAATCCCTATGACTGCTTAAGTTCCTAGCTTCTTCTTGAGATTAATTAATTATTAAGGAAATTAAATATATCGCTTTTTTTTTTAACTGAGTATAAATATCTATTGTTTTTTTTTTTCAATTTATCATAATAACAAGTAAGAAAACTCCAGTCGAGCGTGATCAAAACGACAAGATTTCATATCCCTGCAGTCTATTCATAAAAAACCTAATTTTCGACCGATTTTTCCTATGACAGCTATATGCTCGTAGTCCGATTTTTATGAGACGTATATGTTTCAGCGGGATAGCTTAAAGAAGCAAAGAAAAAACACAATTTTCGGACAATTGTTGCCTGATCCGGATATTTCCGACTTATATACAGCTCGTGGGTATAGGGAGTACGTGTACAAAGTTTCATTGAAGAGATTGAGAGAGACAGATAAATTGAGAGACTAGTTTGGGTTGCAACAGACGGACGAACGGACATGCACATTTAGATTCTCCTAGCGTTACAAATTATTATAGAGTTACTCATATAAAAACTGACGAAGACAATTAGAACTTACAAAAGATTAGATACTTGTAAAGTAAAATTGTAATTAAATAAAGTAATAAATAAGTCAATGCGGCATATGACTGTTTTAATTGAAATTTTAATTGAATAAGGAAACATATGGCATTGTGGCATTGTTATATATTGCAAATATCTATATTATATATATATATATACATTGTATATGTCATATAGTTAAACTCATTTAATATGTACGTTTTAAATGCAGACATTTATATTATACAAAATAACTCATTGAAAAATGAAAAAAATCTATATTTGTATACGTAATAGGAATCTTGACCAAATATGTATATATTCATATTTAAATATATGTGTTTATATATTTGAATGATAATGTATATGTAAATGTGTTATTATTACAGTTTAAAAAATCTCATTGATATTGTTATTGTTGCGGTTCTTGTTATTGTTGTTCTTGCTGTCGCTGTTTTAGTTTTGAATTTCTCAGCTACTTTATGAATTATATAATTTATAATTTTTGCTTACGAATTTAATTTTGATCTAACCTATTAAAAATACATATGTGTTCCTCATATTTGATCTAAAACGGATGCGTGGCGATTTTAAATCATTTTTTTCTTTCTTTTTTATTGTACTCAATTTATATTTTATTATTTTGAAATATGGATATGCATGAAAACATTGTGATTGCTTGTTTGTTTTAGTATTGGTTTAAAACATTCAAGTCATTCTTTGGTGCTGAAAAATGTACATAGTATGAAATTCATGCCATGAGTATAAATAAGATATAATTAATTTTAAATTATCTAGGGTTCTATTTTAAAGTTTTAATTACTATTTTTGTAATCGAATAACACTAATTGAGTTGCTCTTGATTCTAAGAGATAAAATGCTTAAATTCTTAAAGAAATAGTGAGATGGTAAGGAACATTACTAAATGTGCGGAAAACTAATTTAAAAAAATAATTTTGTGCACAATATTGTATATAAAAGTTCAAATTTATTGTTGTATGAAATAAATTTAATTAATTACAAAATTAATTCATTGAAATTGTTTGGGTTCAAGCATGCAACTTTGCACTCACGCTTTTTGTCTTTTAATTTTCTGCACGATTTTACGTAGATCGTCTAGATATCGCATATGCCATCCCATATAGGGAAGATTACACTGAGCATGAGATGAATCTAATTTACTCTGTTTTATATGAAGTTTTAAGTAGAATATGAAATTATTTTTAATTTTTGATTGTTAATTGAAATGTTACTAATAATGTTGCAAACCTTATTATTTAATAATCTAAAATTGAATGGTGATTATGGAACTAAGTATTATTCATTTACTTTCTCATTTCTTTAATTTCTACAGGCGCAAAAAAAAATGCATTCGCTATATGGAGGCGCTAAATGCAAATGGCGTAGTTCACGGTACAGAAGATATGGATGATATGAGTCAACTGAGTGAAGATGATGATGATGAAGACGATGAACTGGGAGGTACTGGCAGTGGCAGTGGTGATGATCTGGATACAAATATAATTAAAATGGCCGATACTGAAGAAGATACGGAATCTATGAACCAGTCATTATCAAGCCCCGGTTGCCTGAGCGGCCTCTCTAGCCTGCAGAGCCCGTCTACGACGACGAGCCTGGCCAGTCCGCTTAACGTTAACATGATAACTAGTCCATTAACACCTGTGCTGCCGGCCGCTACTAGTGCCGGTAATATGCTGACATCTCTGACGGCAACGAGTTCAGGGTCAGTATCATCGGCATCGCTGTCGGGCTCTAACAATGGAGGCTTCACAAGTAGCACAAGTAATACGCCGAATACCTCAAGTACAGCGTCGCCGGCTGCGTCTTCAACGGGAAATGGAGTTGCTTCTGGAGTCGGATCTGGTGGTGGGACAGTAAATTCAACTGGATCTAGTTTACTAACATCGGCTGTCAATGAGCGCACTATGACGCTTGGAACACGCTTTAGCCATTTAGGAATGGGCCTAACACCCGAGCAAATTTTTCAAGTTAGCTCAAATTCAAGCACAAGCACATCTACCTCTTTGGCAATGATTGAGATAGCCATAACAAAAACGACAACAACATCAGCCACAACAGCGGCAGCACCATCTACGCCTCGCAATCCAATTGGGGCCAATCCGCGGGACATTAATAATCCGCTTAGCATTAACCAATTAACCAAGCGGAGCGAAGAACACAATACAGCACTGCTTGATCCTTATATATATCCTTTACAACATCCACAACAGCATTCGCACACAAATCCGCACGTTCATGGCCATGCAAATCAAATTCAAAATTCAAGTACAAATTCACATCACTCGTTCTTTACCAGCAGCTTCAGTCAACATTTTCAACAGCAATTGAGTAACCATCTGGTTGCCACTACTGCAAGATCGGCTGTTGGCTCACCTGTGCCACCCATTATGAACACGCCCGTCCTTAATAGTATGAAACGACGCAACACAACCGAACCTCCAAATGGAACGACAAATAATGCCGCCACGCCAAACACAAATACCGAAACAGGCGCTATTAGTGTTTCGTAGCAGTCTGACATGGAAATAGATTATGAATATATATATATATATATATATATATATATATATATATATATATATATAATGTGCAATACAAAGAAAAGTTATTCGCAATTACTTACAGAGCTCTCACGCTAAAACTCCATATATAACATGTGGCCATTGGATAAGTGCCACAAAGCAGTTTTTTTTCGCGATAAGTAATATATATATGTACAATGGATAGTATTGACAATCGATTATCGAAAGCTATCGGATCGGTAAGAACTAATCGAATTTTACATAATCCCAAATCCTTACTCGCTGCATACAAACATAAATAAGTACTTACATATTTTCGGGGAACATACATATGTACACTCAACCAGTACACTAAAAAAAAAAAATTAAAATTAAATTTCAAACGAAAATTTCTCAGCTATTTTTAACAAATTTTTTTTAAAACGTAACTACAAACGCAAAAGTCGGCGTACACTTTACGTATAATCTACATATAATGGATATTATATCCTCTTTAGTAATTTTGGGGTACCCCCCTCTTTGCAAAACTTCCGTAAGGCGTTTTGGTATCGAATTTACAAGTTTCATTGTTTCCTCTAATGTAATTTTGCCCAATTCCTCCACTATTACCACCTTGAGCATTCTTTGAAGTAATTGTGTGCTTTCGGGTATTTCTTTCGAGAAAACCCCTTAAATGCTCAATAGGATTGTGCTCCGGAGCAGCTTTGAAGCTCTGGAGGATATGTTCCCAGTTGATTTTTAACATTATAAAGCAACTAAAGCTTTGTATTATGTGACGTATGCTTTGGGTCGTTGTGCTGCTGACACCAAAATTCACGTTTTAAGGCCCGACTTTTCAGCTTTTTCCATTAAATTGATTTCCAAAATGCTTATATATTTACCTTGATTCATAACTGATTAAAAAAAAATTATGCTCCCCACGCCACCTCCACACTATTATGCCACTTCAACCGTGCTTAGCAATGCCGAGTACATTTTACTTGTTGGACGCTTTTACTCTTTTCTTCCATACCAACAATTTACTTTGATTGCAAAGATGCAGAACTTACTCCTGTCTGAGAATAGAACATGTTTCCAGAAATCTGGGGCTTTAAAATAAGCTTATTTGCAAAAGATAGACGCTTTTGCCTATTGACATCGGAAATCATTTTAATAGTTTTAAAATAGTTTTAAAATGATTTTTCGCTCCATAACAGAAATGGTGTAAATCTTTATAATGTGATGCAAAAATTAAGATCTATTGTAAAAATAAACCCGTTGCCTAGGCAACGTAATTATCATCGGCGCCTGGAATTCTGACTATAATACCAAAATTTTCCATTTCACCCCACTTAAAAGAGCTGTACGCAGACTTTTGCGTATACATATTTTTGTAGAGGTTAACTTGAAATTAAATATAAAATATTTTGAATTGTTAAACAATTTTGAAAAAAATATAACAGTAAAGAGAATAAAAAGTAGTTATGCTTAAAAAATTAGTTAATAATGAAAAAGCTGCGTTTGAAATTTGATTTTCATTTTTTGTTTTTGGTGTTGTGCTATTGGGTGTATGTATATATCTCATGACGAGATTCCCCAACGTATACGTATATATGTATGTGCATGCATTAAATATTAACTTAAATAATCTTTCGGTCTGTTTGATAACCCTTTGAAACCAAAAGAATTCTAAAAATAATTGTTGGTAAAACTGAACTTATACTATATACTATGCTATATAGTATATTATTACATACATACATATAACCGTTTCAAACATTAAATATTGTCAATTATTAAATGATTCTGCGCAATAAACACAAAATACCTTTTTATATTCGTCTACGTGAAAGTTCTACTTGAGACTTCAATTAATATTAATAGCTTTGCTATGGCCAATATTCAATGTCTATAAATTCAATCAATCGAGAAATTGATTTTGGTGCAAACAAACTGAGACTGCGATAAAGACTAGTTTGGATTGAAACAGACGGATACGGTCCAATCGACTTGGCTGTAGATGCTGATATGTATGTGTATATGTACATTGTGGGATCTAGCACTAGTTACAGGCTTATAGGCCAAATAAATATGCAATGGTAAATTTATATAGTACATTTTTAATAGATTCAATAAAGGAAATGTGTCAAGTGAGCTCTACAAATTAAAAACAAACTAAAAAAGTAATAGGTATTAGCATTTAGGTAATATTGTGTTAGGTTTGTACATATGTATATCATTATATATAAATGTATTCAGTGTGCGCGATTTAACATTTATATAAGTGTAAAAAATAATATGTAAACCGTACGAATTTATTGATCATTGGACCTGATAGTTAGCTCCTAATACAAATTAAATATCGTTGCCAATGTCTATTCACAAATGTACATACGAATACTCATGTGGGAGTGTGTTTGTGTATGGAACAAAATGCATGAAAATGGCAAGCAACGTATTAATATAATCTAAAATCTACATATGTAAATATGTATGAATATTATCAATTTGTCCTACGGAAAATTTAAAGTTCGTATGTATCTGTTTATGTTTGTATGTATGCATATGTAGGCTAAACTTACATATGCACTTAGTCATCGCCAATAAAAAAGTATAATGAAAAAATATATAATGAAACAAAGACTGTTAAATACATATTTTAAATTTACTAACTTACTATACGTGTACACTCACACACATATACATGCACAATAGACATAATTAGGATGCAAAAAATATTATTTCTATTTAAGGAATATGTACATATGTACATAAGTATGTCGATTTTATAACAGAATACAAAAGTAAAGGACTACATATATTAAGAATCCCAATGTACATAGACGTAATCATCGCAAACAATCATCCATTTAAGCATGTAAAACAATACAATAAGAACTTAAAAAAGAAAAACAATTGTAAGTTTATTGATATCATAAAAATAACATTTAGCTTTACTCAAATATCATATACTCTAATCAAACGTACATGCTAAGTCTACAATAACAATGCTTCCATGTCTTCTGTGTTGAATTTATTTTTTCCTGAAATTAAATTAAAATTGGAATTATAATTAGAGAATAGAAAAGTCTAATTATTGTCCAATTTACTTCTTAATTGAATTTAAACTTATTTTAGTCAACCTAAAAATATGGACAAAACACATACAATCGTGGAAAAAATAATAGAAACTGAACGGATTTTGTCGTTAATATGCACGTATTAATTATCCAAAACACTTAAACCACATTTATTAGTCAGTCTTATTTGAAATACTGGAAATAGATTGTGGTTTTTAATAAAATACTTCATTGTAGTACAATGCATATTATCGGTGAATAATATTTTTCGCAAAATTTTCCATTATTTAATTATTTTTTATTTTATTCTAAAAATTTATATTTTTTATATCAGAAATTTTAACTCTTCCCTTCAATAAAATGCATACCACATATGGTCGTGAAAAAACAAGTAAGAAAGCTATAGTCAAATGTGCTCGATATGATACCCGGTACCCAAAAAAATTGGAAGTACCTTCCATGTTTATGACCTGATCTGGACTAAATTCGCACAGAAAGCCCACATTATTCAGACATGTAGTTTTAAAATTCTGACAGTAATGTACAGTAATGTATATGGTTTTGATCGATTTCTGGACATGGTGAGGCGTGACAAGAATCCAAAATAAACTTGATTTGCCTGCAACTAATATAAGTGCTTTGCAAAAAAAAAAAGTTTAGCTTTTATAGTCTCTGAGATCTAGGGTTTAGCGTCAGCTACGTCTGCCTATGGGCATTACATAAATTTGCTGGTGTCACGTAGTCATTTTATCCCTATGGATACCTTGTATAAAAACCTGATTTGAGTATTTAGATTCCTGGAACTGTAGGATTTCATATATAACAATAGGTCAAGAAATAAAGTTTTTTGTAATAAAGCCCAATTTTTGAACCATCGTTTAAATGACAACTATATGCTATATCAGTTTGTAAATACTGGTAATACATTTTATTTTATATGTTCATGTTTAATTTGAAACATGTCAAAAGAAAAACAAGAATTAAAATTATCAGCGGCTCGCCGATGCTGCTTAGCAAAACAACCTTTTTATAAAGAAACTGTATTTATGCCCAATCCAATCTATCCATTTAATAAACAAATAAGTATTTCATACAAAGATTCCATTTTCAGTCTACATTTCCAATGTCAACAATATTATTCTTTTTCGCCTTGTTTTGACTTATACACAGACTGCAGCAATAAAGTATCTTCTCCTAATATTATGAAGCTTTGAAACTAAAAGACTAGTATAGACTGAAACTGATGGACATGCGAACTTTCAGTAGGTTGTTGATACTTTAAAATTTGAGACTTGTTGCGCCAATTTAATATGTTCATACTTTTCCAACACAAAACTGAACAACTATTTATTTTAAATTATATTTTCTTTACTTTAAATGAAACATTAATTCTTTAAAAAAAATAATTCACAACATTATAATTAAGTGGTTAACCGTATGCAATTGTCACCGCTTAGTGCTCAGCGTTTTTCGTTTGGCTGAAAATAGAATGTCAAAATAATTTTACTAACGTTACATACTTACATATGTTCATTTGTATGTTAAGTATGCATATACATTGAGTATGTAACTGCTTAATTAATTCAAAAAAGTTTAAGAAACGTCAATAAATATACTGATTGGTTAATTGTTCCATTTAATTTAACTAACTTTCTAATCTAGATGATTAGAAAAAAGGATAAATAAATTACATTGCACAGTTTAATTAGATTACAAAGTTATGTATGTACTTGTATTAATAATCAAAATATATTAAATATATATTATAAAAAACATTAAATTTAAACAGTTTCTTCGGCAGCCGGAGATTTTATTCCCTTGCAAGCTTACACGAAAAGTTTTTCATATAAAAGCTCCCGATTTGACTAATCGTTCTTATCGTGGCTAATAATTTGTGTAAACTGAAAAATTAGGGTTCAAGAAGTATTTATTATTTTTTGATAAAAATAGCTTTAAAACTAAAAGCATAGATTAGGTTAAGATAAACTGCTGCTGATGATGATCAAGAATAAATATACTTTATGGAATGTGCCTCGACTTTTTCTTCGCATTTACAAGTTTCTGGTCAAAATTAACAAATTCTTGCAAGGTTATGAAAAGCAGAAAACATTCACGTAATTTAATATTAATCAATAAAAATGTAAATTTAGAAAATAAATTTGATGTATTAATTATAAGCAATGATTTGAAAATAAACGACAACAAAATAATGCTGAGAAGAGAACTATTAAAAAGTATTTATTTATATTTGTCTTACTTAATTTATTCAATTTTATTTTTATTTTTAAATGCATTGAAATAATTATTTAAAACTAGCTATTACTGGCGAAATAGCGATTTGTATAAATATTATTTGATTTTTCTTCAGCCCAAATAAAAAAAAAACCAACAAATATTTCGCACGCCATTGATGTTATACCAGTGTAAGTTTAGGTTAAAAAGAATTTACGTCGAAATTAATTTTTGACCCATGATTCCATGGGAAACTTAAATCCTGTATGTTTTTACCGGATATCAGAACAAACAATATATTATTCTTCAATTTTACCATTTTATTCAATAACTGCGATAATTTTTACATCAAATTTAATAATGATCTAGTCTATTGCAATACAGACTCGGATAAATACATGTACATAAATACGTTAAAACACGTACGATATACACATATTATACCCGTGCGCATTTAATTACACACATTATGCAATGAATAATGAAAAATGAATATCCAAAGATATTTATTGTTCAAATATATTAACTTTTTAATACAAATAAACATATGTGTTTTCAAGGTACAGAGTATTACTGCCAAATGCGCGCTTTTCTTACTTGTTTCGACTAGACTTTTCGCTCTGCTAACATTTCAGCATTTTCCCCAACTTAAATTCCATATAATGCTTTTCTTTATATAATTGTATTATACACTTGATCTAACTAAAATGAATTAATTTTCTTTTATTAATATACATGTATTTCTATATTTGAAGTACATATATGTAATTTATCAAGAACAACAATAAAGCAATGTTTGGCTTCAACAAGAAAGCTAAGTTCGGCATACCGAAAATGTCATACCCTTGCAAGCTCAACCGAAGAGATTTTTATGCAATAAGTGAATAAATTAATCCCCGATTGTTCCTATGGTGGCTATATGAATTAATTTTCCGCAATGAACTAAATTTGGCTAGCATATAACAGTTTTCATACCGTGTCAATGTTCGTGCTAATGTTCATATTATATAGTGGACCTATCCAATGAGAAGTATGTATACGGAATATCATCGAGGTAGCTTTCAAACAGATACTTATTAGTATTGCAATAGACAGATAGACTGAGAGACGTATAAGCTAACATGTAAATTTGGAATCGGCTTTTAAACTTAACGACTTCTTGTGCAAAGTTAATATGTTAATAAAGGGTTCAAGAAATTAATCTAATAATTTATATTCTTATATTAATGCATACATATATATTATGTGATCGATATATAGTCTTAATATAAAATACTATTATTGAATTATATTAGTATATTAGTTTTACAACATTACTCCAATGATACATTGAGAGAACATTATGAAAGTTAGGTGGAACTACATTTATGACATTATTGCACAAGTAGAATTCTGAAGTTAATTTTTTTTTCAATTTTCATTTTTATTAAGTACCAGGCCTATACCTATGAAAACGAATTTTTTTTTTTTTATTGAATGTTTATAACCAATAAATTATTTAACCTTCAGAATAATTGCCATCGAAAGCTATTTATTTTTCACGTCTTAGAAACTATTTGTCGATTCCATTTTCCGTGGAACACTAGGGATCAAACGTTTTGAGGTGCTGTTCAGTCAGTATATGTCCAATCGTTGAAAAGAAAATATTTTCTGAGAGAGCCAAGTCTTGAGAAGTAGCCGCATTCATTTTTAGTTACCTATTAAAAAGTTCATCCGCTTTTTGAACAGTTTTCCACAGCCAGAACACAAAACTATGTAAAAAAATTTGTTTTGTTGAATTTTTTTTCAGAATAAAACTGTAAAAAAACATTGAATACGGATTACTGTTCTACTCGTTTTAGATGTGTTCCCCGTAGTTTTTTTGGTTAATTCGAAGTACTTTTTCTTTAAAAAAAAAAAGAAGCAAAACAGTAATGATGTCGACAAATCGTTATTTTTTTTTGAAGAAAAGTCGTCATGATTAAAGTGTATGAAATGGGTGTTATTGGTAAAATATTGAAAAGGTCCAAAGAATAAAATAATATTTTCCGATTAACAACTCTTTACTTACTAATTGTAACCTTCAATTGGCAAATTCTGGTTTCATAGGTATAGACCTGGTAGTTTACCCAGTACATCAAAAACATAAAAGTACTTTAATAACACATTTCGGAATAAAAATTTTTGACCAAACCTCATATACATGTAATAAGGAAGTTAACGCGAAGTTAGGTATTCTGTATTCTGAAGTTAATAAAAATAATAATTATTATAATATAATTCATTAAATACGAATTAAGTTCAATTTTGTCTAATTCAACATTGGTATTAATTAATGAAATTTAAATAGAGCGATTATAGTTTTCAATAAATCCAAAATAGGAGATGACAAAAAGTTGCTATTTTGCGAGCGCAATTTATATGCAGAGTCTCACACACACTGGGAAAGAAATATCTAGATGATTAAATAGTATTATAATTTTTAACAATAAATTTATGGACAACATATTTGATTATATATCTAAATATTAGTATATATTAGGGAGGTAATAATGTTTTGCTTATGTTTTGACACTATTTTACAGAAATTTTATAGAAAAACAAAAAATGTATACAAGTACACATACTTAGGGGAGAGTGAGGTAATTCGAGACTATTTTTTTGAACGTCCATATTATTCATATACCAAACAAATTTTTGAGTATGTTGTATATCATCTTGGAGCTGGAGTTTTAGGCTTTCTTAGAACTTAAATTCGTTGGTGAAGAACAAATACAAAAGAAGTTACAGCGGTTCTAAAAACATGTTTTCAAAAAAAATTTTTTTTCATTTTAATTTTGAATTTTACTGTTATTGTAATGAAAATAACTTGAATTAAATGTATAATATTAAACAAATTCGAATCCAACATAGACTGGTCTAAGTGATTCTAAGTATAATGTAAAAAGACTAGACAAATCTTGTGGCAAGATCGTGCAGGGTGATGCCGCTTGCAATCTCCTTCTCAAGGTGCACCGGTTTAAAGTTTTCTTGCAAGTGGATTAATATGATTTGTTAGTCGAGCCCTGTAAATTGAAGTTTGTTTCTGAAGAGTGTCACCAATTTTAGGTACGTCTAAATCATTTTCCAAATTAGATGTGTTCACATACCATGGTGCAGCAGTGATTAACCTAAGTCTTTGGCTTGTAAAATTACTAATTTTGTTCAAGTGGGTTTTGGCAGTGATACCGTAAATTTGCAAACGGTATCTCCAGGAGAGGGCTAAACAGGTTTTGTATAATTTAACCGTATTGTCCAACGAAATGCTTTTTGCTCGCTAGGAGACATCTCAATTTATTGATTCTACCAAAAGTAAGTCCCCGATCCAAATGCAGCTCCAAGTATCTATAGTTACTCTGATGATCTAGTATTTGACTCTGCACGAATATCTGTGGACAAAGGCTCGCGTGAAGAGACTTTTCACACATTTACTAGCGTTGATTCCCATATTTCATTCTTTTGCCCAAGATTCAAAACTGTTTAAGTGCTCCAGCGGGGCACCACCAGCCTCAGTGATGCATCTGTTTCGCGATAAAATCGCCAATTAGGAGATTCCGATTATTAGTTTAGATTATCATACTGCGTTTAACTCAAGTTATTTTCATTATAATAACAGTAAAATTAAAAAATTAAAAGAATGTTTCCAAAACCAAAATTATGTTAAAGCACTTTTTTTTGTCTACATACAGTTCCTTCACTTAAAAAAATGGGAAGGAGATTGAAGCGGCAACACCCTGCAGATCTACGCACACGATTTGTCTAGTCTTTTTACATTATATTTCGGAACACTTAGAACAGTCTAAGTTGTTTTTGTTTTTTTTTTTTTTTTTATTTTACGTTTAATTTAAGTTATTTTCTTTATAATATATTTTATATTTTATATTACACGTTTAAGTCAAGTTACTCAGTAAAATTAAAAAATTAAAAAAATAAATAAAATAAAAAAATGCATTTTCGGTTATTTATGGTTAAGATGGGCTAATGTATTTATGGAATGTAGCCTTTGCTTGTGTTGTAATTATTTGTAGCATAATTTAAGTAAATAAAAAAACTAGTGTATCGATTATCAATACTGTGTTTTTAATTTTACAGCCCTATACTGTCGCTATTTAATTGCACATCATAGAAACGGTAACAGTTGTAATAAATTTTTTTTATAATGAAAGTCAGTATAATGAATAAAATAATAACCTAATTTCCTAATTAATAAAAAATTTATTCGGTGGTCAAAATAGATGTTTTGTAAAAAAGAAATATTGTAATGACTCCATTGAAAAAGCAAGTTTACGATTTTACTCGGAAGCACAATGCCGAATTTTAAAATTTTACCCGGTCAAATGACTGACTGAAAGCAACGAACTATAATCTATCTTTCATTTAATATAATATGGCTTCATTTTTGCGATATTAACCATTCGTTCTCTGTTCTTTCTTACCTCACGCTCCTCTAGATATATATATATATATATATATATATATATATATATTATGTATTATATTCCAAAGTGCTTTCAATAAGTGTTTATTTTAGATATTTTGATTAATATTATTTAATATTAATATTTTAGGTTTTTAATTTACTTATTGTTATATTTTTGTGTTTATCATAAATTATTTAACCTGTTTGGTGTTAGATTAACCATCATGCGTTTATGGACTTGGCTCAGAAAAGCTGCGAAACTTTCATTGTCGTTATGTAATCAGTACTGCTTAACCTATTTTTCGACTAATTAATCAAAACCAGCCGCTGCTTCCCAGCTTTGAGCTAAGTCCACCAATGCCTTTACCAAGTAAATTGCCAACACGACCAGCGACAACGTTGGTAACAGCCGCTGCTTGAGCTGCTGCTATTTTTGGTTTTGGCAGGCTCCGTGATGCATGCGCTCCAGATTCACCATCGACTCCGCTTTCCTCATCTCCATTACGAAACTCTTCGTCGTTTCTAAAAATTAATCCAAAATATCTTTTTGAGTAATACTAAAGTTTCAATTAACAAAAACAAAAAGAAAACTGCAGTCGTTTATACAGGCAGATAGTCACACATAGATCTATGCGGCTGTTGGTCCTGACCAACAATGCAAATTTAACCAAACATAGTGTCGGAGACCGAAACGTAATTATAGTTTTTACTTTACTTACTCATCTGCATCAGTTACATCCGGCATCGTCAGCGCACAGGTTGCTTCTTCCGTATTCATACGCTGTGCTACTGTCTGATATGCTTTCGAATTTAATTTATCCTCCAGAACTCCCTGAAGCTCAAAGTCTGAATAGATTTTCTAAATTTGTAATACATATAAACACTTATATAAATACATTATTTTCAGAGTATATTGTTGTGTTCTACCTTCATAATATGTGAAATGGACGTGACTTGCGCATAATGCAAGGCATGATCCATACGGTCTGATAGCCAACAGGAGAGCATATTTATTTGCTGGGAATACCATTGTTCAAAAAAATTCAACGTCCATAGGTCATCTCCAATTTTACCGCGTATTTGATCCATATTATTCCGAAAGAAGTTCACGTAGCCTTGACCGAGATCCTTTCCTGAGCTTGAAACGTTTGTAAAACTTAAAATTGAACCAATTAAGCTACCTTCGTCGTACCGAGCAAGTTTTGACAAAGTCGACTCTAGCACTGACATAAGTTTCACGCTTAATCCTTGTGTCATAGCTACATTCGCCTTGTCTATTTGATCATCAATTTTCACATGGAATTTGTACTAAAGAGAAGAAAAAAAACCTTAAAACCCTTATTTTAAGATAGCAATAGCTGTAAGAGATTGTAAAAGTTTTATTTTTGTAAACATTTATTTTATGTTCTGCTATAGTTTTCTACTACTCCTCTCGTATGAGTAATCAAAATTTTTATTTACTCCTCCTCAATGCAAAGCTTCCGCAAGGCGTTTTGGCATCGAGTTTACAATTTTCATTGTTTCTGCAGTCCTAATTTTGCCCCAATCCTCCACTATTACCTCTACGAGCATTCTTTGAAGTAATTGTGTGCTTCCGGATCTTTCTTTCGAGAAGACCCCATAAATCCTCAATAGGATTCGGTTCCGAAGGAGCTTTAGAGCTATTGAGAATATGTTCCCTACTGATTTTTCACATTATAAAGCAGCCAAATCTTTGCTTTAAGTCGTTGTGTCGCTGGAACCAAAATTCACGTTTTAATGCCCGATTTTTTGGTTCTTTCCATAAAATTGATTTCGACTCATAAGTGAATAAAACAAATTATATTTCCCATGCCACTTGCTGCCATACACCCCCACACTATTATGCCACTTCAACCGTGTTTAACAGTGCCGACCATATTTTCATTGATGAACGCTTCTATTGTTTTCTTCCATACTAAAACTTTTTCTTTGATCCAGACGCAGAACTTACTCCCATCTGAGAATGGAACTTGATTCCAGAAGTTAGGGGCTTCACAACAAGATTATTTGCAAAATATAGAAGCTTTTCCCTTGACTTTTCCCATTGACTTTGGAAATAAGAAGTTTTTACGGGCGACTCTGCTATGGTACCCATATTTTTTATGGCACGCCGTAACGTAACCTCTGAAACCGTTTTGGAAAAACTATCCCCTGGGTTTGGAGCTGTGCTTCATAGGCTGTTATCTTGGGATTAATAAAACCGCTTTGTTCGAGCTCCGTTAGCAAAGGCGGGGGGCCAGATCGAGCCGTTGACAAGATACTGCCGGTAAAACAGTAGTGATTTATTATTTTTTGGATGGAGGAGTGAGCTCTATCAATTAGGGTATCAATATATTCTATAAGATTTTGGATCAACAAATAGTTTAAGTATGATTTTTCGCTGCCTTCGTTCTCCATACTGTATATCTTTATAAAGTGATGCAAAAATTAAGATCAACGTAATTAACATCGATGCCAAGACGTCTGACTATAACCGCACAATCTTTCAATCCAACCAACTTCAAAGAAATGTACACAGACTTTTACATGTGCATATTTTTGTAGAGTTAAACTTAAAATAATATATGAAATATATACAATTGTTAAACAATTTAAAAAATAAATTATTAAAAAATAAAGAAAATGTATTAATGTTAAAAAAAAAAAACAAATTAGTTAAAAATACGTAAAATGTATGTTTGAAGTTTTATTTATGAAACCTACTTTTACGTCTTATATAAATTTGGTCGAAAACATATTATATAGCTGTCATATCCAAACAACCGGTCAAAAATTTAGTTTTTGTATAAAAAGTTTGTTTAAGCCTTGCAGGCACATCGGAGATAACTTTTTACTTTTTAAATTATAAAACGTTATCAAATTTATATGAAAACTATTTTGTATTATGATTATAATTTAAACGCGACAGTCTCACAAACATTTTGCAAAACATTGACGTTAAAGACGCCTTAAAAGTCAAACAGGACGGATTCCGTAGCACAAAAACTGATAGCGAGATGACATTTTTAGTACTATTTCTGCGAAGGAGTAGTAATTTCGAGCCTTGATTTCAAGATGCTAATGAATGAATTTCTAAATTGATGTTAATTTGATACCAAATATCAAGTAATTTAATGAATAGGTTTTGGCTTTAGATTTTGTTACTACTTACCAGGTCTATACCATCGATGGTAGTCAATTTAAAGCTTTGATTTTTAGCATCTAATATCACATTTACCATGGCGCACATTTCTGACGGAATTATATAATCGGTTGATATAAAGGCAACGTTTTTCTTAAGCCACGATTGAAATGATCCGTCTGTTCGCTGTATGCATTGTTCAATCATATCAACAGCCATCATCTTTAATCGCTGCTCTAAATGCTGACGGAATTCTGTATCTGGCCAATGCAGATCTCTAATAAATGATTGAAGCGCATCGAGCTTCCAAAATAAATCCTCAGATGTTGCACAACCATTCCTAAGTAAAACAAAACATAGGAAAAAGAACAGTAAATGGTATATTAAGGACAAAAATATGTAAGTTGTTAATGCAAACCTTCTAAAAATCATTATAAAACTATTAACTTTGAAATACTTCTAGCTAGAGGCATTGTACATATTTCAATACATACATCAATATCTTGTTCGATTTATGTCGATCAATTTAATTCGAATTTTTAATTACAACTTGTAATTTGGTAAATTTGTTAATCGACTACCAATATTCAATCAAAATTTGATGACATTTATTGATATTGAAAGAATAATTCAAATCAGTGCAGATCACAGTTGCAAAACATTAGCTTTTTTTTAATAAGTATTTGTACATTCATTTTTTCATTTTGTTAAAATTAAATTAAAAAGTATATTTTATAGAAATATATTTATATTTTTTTTTATATATTTTTAAAATTTTTAAAATGTGTTCAAGTTTTTATTCAATTTGTTAATTTATTTGTAAATGCATTGCACGATTGACAAATTCAAATAACCAGACAAAATAACCAAATAACCAACACCAGGAGTGCTCCCAATATTGATATTATCATATATAATGTATATGTATACTCTTAAAGCATTCTATAACAATCAGTATATTAAAGGCCCTTGTTTATTCACAGAAATATAATGTACTTAATAGATTTCAGACGAATATTCAATTTGAGTACAGAAGCCACATTTTAAAATTATTTGCTCTTAAAAATTACGTTTATTATTATGTGTTCATCCAATGTAAATCAGAAAAGTTTACAAGATCGCTAAACGAAATGTTGATTTGTTGGGACCGTGCAATCCATTAAGAGAAATAAGTATGTATATCAAATTTCAATTTACACAATTAATATAATTACATATAGGAGTAAAACAATACCAATAGCAATCAATAGATGTCAGATATTTGGTGATATAGGCAAGCAATGCAACTAAAATGATATTCAATGAATGCAATGCTTATTTATATTTTCGCTACATTGCTAATCCTTCAGCAGTACGAGAAATTAGAAAGCGCACGCACATTGTTGCCAATATCAAAAAGCTAACTAAACTAATATTTTATTAATATAATAAATATAATGAATGTGCTTTCGAGAATATATCAATTATTTTTATAGATAGATAGCAGATAGCTAAATTCGATTGTGTTTTTATAAATACAAATATTGTATTGTTCGAATATGACCAAAAGACACAGCATGCAGAAGGTGGAGGAGGAAAGAACGCACGAAAGCGCGATGTCGCATCTGGATCAGTCAGTTTGAAAACACTATAAAACACAAACTAAACAACCGATCCACATGCAACTGCACAGACTCGTAGAAAATAATCATCTTTCGAATAATACTTGCAGTGTTAGCGACCGATATGGTTAAGCGAACAATTTAATAAGAATCTCCAATAAATATTGACAATAAACGAATCCAAAGGATGTACAAATAAAAAAAATGACCATGACAATGTATGTACATATGTGTGTATATGATTGTGTGTAGGATATACACACAACAGCACAAATCTGCGTACAACGAAAAAAAAGAAAATCAAATTTCAAACGCAAATTTCTCAGCTATTTATATGTATTTTTAACTAATTTTAAAACATAACTACATTTTATTCTCTTTAATACTATATTTTCTCAGAATTATTCAACAATTCCATATATTTTATATTTAATTTTAAGTTTTTATACTCCAAAAATAGCACACGCAAAAGTCTCTATACACCTTACTTTAACCTAAATTTAATATATCCTTTTTACTAACTTGTGGGGTACCCCCCTATGCAAAACTTCCTTTACGTATATGGCATCGAATTTACAAGTTTCATTGCTTCCTCTGATGTAATTTTGCCCCATTCCTCCACTTTTACGGGCGACTCTGCTATGCTACCCATACTTTTCTATGAAACGGCGGACCGTATCCACCGAAACCGTTTTGGAAAAACTATTCTCTGGGATTGGAGCTGTTGTACATGGACTGTCATCCTGGAATTACGCCGATTAAACTTTATAACAGCGCTTTGTTCGAGCTCCGATAATAAGGGCGGACGGGAGATCGAGCTTTTGGCAATATACTGCCGGTAAAATTATAGGGATTTATTACTTTTTGAATGGAGGCGTGACCTCTCCCAACTAAGGCACCAAATCTCTCCATAAAATTTGCCATCTAAAAATAGTTTTAAAATGATTTTTCGCTCCACAATAGAAATTTTTGCCCCTTTTTTCTCCACACTGTAAATCTTTATAATGTAAGAGAAAAAAGAAAATCAATTGTAAAAAACCCTTAATTAGCATCGGTGCCTTGAAGTCTGACTATAATCCCAAAAATTTCCATTCTACCGCAGGTAAAAGAACTGTATACAGACTTTTGCGTGTACCTATTTTTGTAGAGCTTAACTTAAAATTAAATATAAAATATATGGAATTGTTAAACAATTCTGAAAAAAGTCTAGAATTAAAGGGAACAAAATGTAGTTAGTTAAAATTAGTTAAAAATACATATAAATAGTTGAGAAATTTGCGTTTGAAATTTGATTTTAATTTTTTTTTTTTGGTGTATACAGATTTGAGCTGCTAAGTGTACATACATACATCAATTTTTATAATCTTGGCTTATATAGATTTATTCGTGACCGATCGTTAGTATATGTTTTTTTTATTTTATGACTTAATAAATTAACATTCCATTCATCCAATGCTATACACCTCCAGCAAGAAAAACCATCTAATCCAAATTTATTCATGACTATGGCTTGACAGACATACATGAAAATTTGAGCTGTTCCTGCTAATCGCGAATTATTTATGCGGACATTGCTAGTTTTTTGACAGAATTACTAAAGCTTTAGCAAGGATATATTATTTATATGTCAACCAACAGGGTGCGAGAGTTAATTACAGTTTTTGAATATTTTATGTTGAGGCAAAAAGATACCGATACTGGTTAACACTATACTGGTACACTTTATATGGTTTTATGTGTCATCCAGCGGTGAACTATTTTATAGAATTTGTAATCACTAGCTAGATTATAATAATAACGACTGATATTAGGTTGACTGAGGTGATATTAGTGGAAAAGAAAATGGTTGTTAATTATTATTAAGTTTGATTAAATTGGCAATACACTAAAGAATATTGTATTTATCGATTGATAATTTTAAATAAAACAACTTTTGGACAATACATGCCAATTTTGCAAAACATAAAAACATATTCAAAGGTAATGTACGGATTTCAATTTGAATGTAATTATTGTTGTTCTACTTTAAGGTAAATTCAAATGAATTAATAACCTCAATTCATCAGCGACAGCTGAGCCCCTCGGTAGTTTCGGTATATAAAAATTTACATGATCTTTCTTGGCGCTTAGAAGAGCCGCTGGGTTGAGGGCTGCTGTATTTAGGGCCTGCGCAGCATTGTTTAATGCAGTAGGATTTAAGGCAGCATTAATCCTAAAGTTTCACAGAAATACGTTACAGTACAGTATACATAGAAATTATGAACACATACGTATTTCAGTTCGCTAAGAAGTCGACAATTGAGGTAATTGGCAACTAAACATAGAACATGTATAGAGCTTTTTAAAATACGGAACACTGAAACTTTAATTGATTAATTAGCAGATCTAATTTTAAATTTTCTGAATTTAATACAAAATAATTTTTTTTAAATTGACATTCAAAAAGCTATTAAACAATATATTGATTATTATATTTTAAAGAATAGAACAATTTGTTCAACTAGCAGCTCAAAACAATAGTGGGCATAGATTTATTTTGTGCTATTGTTTTATTAATCCATCTGTGTGACTTCAATTGCGATTTCATTATTGAACTGATGTGATCAGATCAACTCAATTTTCGTTTTCATAGCCAAAGGATTTGTTACTTACCCTTTACTTTCCCAACGCTCTTTTTCAAAACCTTTATGAATTGATTGCGCTATTGAGGATTCCATGAGATCCACGTAACGCACAACTAACGGTGCAAAAGTATCGCGCAGATGTTGATGGAACCGTCCATTTCGCAAATTGTCTTAACATTGAATACATACATAAATTACGCACAATTGTATAAATGTAAAAAATAGATTATTTCTTAAATATAGAACTCATTAGTTATTTATCATTCATACTAACCATCGGACCGTAAATAGTCGTTGAGAATTTGAAATAGTGGAAATGAGTCCCATGTATCTGGCGCCTGTTCCGACAATACTCTATCCATGTCAACTGCGAAAAGAGACCAAAAAATTTCCGCATGTTCAACCAGAAGATCGCTAAACCAAGCAAATGCCTAAGAAGAAAAATATCAGATAAATTGTAATTTAATTATATTTTACGTATATATTACGACTTATTGTTTTTATGAAATATTCTATTAATATTCAGGATCATATGCACAGTGACAGTGACTATATCCCTGCAGGCTTCAAAGAAAACTTTAAAGTATGTATGCCAAGTTTAATTGAGATAGTTTAAAAAATGAATGACTAGTAATTTTAATGATCATGTTTACGTTCATGTCCATGTCCACGTCTATATCCATGTTTATGTTCATGTTCATGTTAATGTTAATGATAAAGAAATTAAAATCCACACATCGCCGAATGTCTCCTTAAAAATATTTTTAATGGCTCTATTATTACTATGGTTCAATAGACGTCGAATCCAATGAGATAAATAGAGACAGTGAATAAGTCGGATAGTAAGGAAAAATTAGAGACACATAGACAGATAAGAGACACAAATAGACATTCATATTTAGATAAATTGAAATTGATTGGTTGATAAATTGATTAACCTACAACAAACAAATGAACTGAAATGAACAACTGAGTTTATGTCTGTAAATTTGTTTTGATAGATATTATTATCAAAAGCTATACTAGGCACACATTCAGACAGGTAACTGAGACATGCTCATGCCTTGTCTGTATTTCACACTGATGCATGCAGACACGTATAGTACAATATTAATTTATGCATTTACACAATATTTATTTATACACAGATAAAAAGTGGAAAAAGGGAAGGACCTATTCATATGTAAGGACTTTATTTTACATACTTAATAATCCTTGGTGATTGTCGCCTTTAAAACCAACTTTTATTAAGTGATTGTCTGTTGTTAAGTTTTTTAAGCACATGTACATACATATATACATATGCATGTATATGTAGGTATGTGGTTCTCTATGTTTGCTACTCATATTTATGATTTACTTTAAATATGTGTGTTTGTATGTTTGCATTATTATGAGTATGTGAGTATGCAGAATGAAGTCAAGGCATTTGGTTAGTGGATTGGCATCGCACGGTTTGTTTTATACACCTATGTAACAGCACAAATCTGCGTACAACGAAAAAAAAAATTAAAATCAAATTTCAAAAGCCTATTTTTCAGGTATTTATAAGTATTTTTAACGACGATTCTTTTAAACATAACTACATTTTATTCTCTTTAATATTATTTTTTTCAGAATTGTTTAATAATTCGATATATTTTATATAATTTTAAGTTTTTATACTTCTAACATAGCACACGCAAAAGTCTGCGTACACCTTAATTTAACATACATATAATGGATATTAGTAGCTTGTGGGGTATCCCCCCAATATTCAAAACTTCTGTAAGGCGTTTTGGCATCGAATTTACAAGATCCATTGCTTCCTCTGATGTAATTTTGCCCCATTCCTCCACTATTACCACCTTGATCTTTTTCATTGAAGTAATTGTATGTTTCCGGATTTTTATTTCAAGAAGATCCCATAAATGCTCAATAGGATTGAGATCTGGACTCTGAGGAGGTGTTCGCAGCTAATTTTTAACATTATAAAACAGCCAAAGCTTTGTGCCGTATGCTTTGGATCTCTGTGCCGCTGGGATTTTTCCGATTTTTCGGCTCTTTCCATTAAATTGATTTCCAAAATGCTTATATAAATACCTTGACTCATAACCGATTCAAATTACACCCCCACACTATTACGCCACTTCAACCGTGTTTAGCAATGCCGACTATATATTCTAGCCTTAATAATAGCGCTTTGTTCGAGCTCCGTTAGCAACGGCAGGCGGCCAGATCGAGCCTTTGACAAGATACTGCCGGTAAAGTTATAATGATATATTATTTTTTGGATGGAGGAGTGAGCTCTATAAAATACGGCAACAATCTCTCTATAAGAATTTCCATCCAAAAATTGTTTTAAAATAGAAATGTAGAATAGAAATTTCTGAGCCTTTGTTCTCCATTGTGTAAATCTATATAATGTGATACAAAAATGAAGATCTATTGTAAAAAAAAAACGTTGCCCAGGCAACGGGCGCCTGGAATATAATACCAATTTTCCATTCTACCCCACTTAAAGGAACTGTATGCAAACTCTTGCGTGTACATATTTTTGTAGAGTTTAAATAAAAAATGTATTGAATTGTTAAACAATTCTGAAAAAATATAATATTAAAGAGAATAAAATGTAGTTATGTTAAAAAAAAATTATTTAAAAATACATATAAAAAGCTGAAAAATTGCAAAGGTTGACGAAATGATGGGTTTTCCGCTAAACTATAGCTTAACTATTTTTTTCAGTCTTTAAATTTTCAATTCATTTTAGAGAATTTCTTCAACAGCGGTGTTTCAAGGTATCCAAATTGTTCAGATTGCCCCAACTTGTCAAGTTTGGTGGAAAGCCCAACATTCAATTTGCGTAAACTTTTGCATAAAATAAGCTGTGAACAACTGTGCATATAAATACACTCGGAAGCACTTGCTCAATGTTTGACTGCATGAAAATCGCACAAAAATGGACTATGAATCCTTTATTGCATATACGTATATTATGGGCCTTTGTCTTTAGGTAGCAAAAAAAAACCTCAATCTTCATTATGTAAAAACTGTCAAATCAAAGAAAAAGGAAAAACTGTAATTTTCGACGCTCAGAAAATAACCGGACCAAAGCCAATAATCAATTGAAAGTTTCCATATTTTTGTTTTATTCTTTATTGACGTTGCATTTTTTGCATCGCGTAATTTGAATTTTGTGTTACGATTGGAAAACATAAACAATTTTATTAAAATGTTAACAAGAGGAAAGCGATCTTTCATAAAAATAAGGCGGCTTATTATGAAATTGCATTTTGATGGCAAATCTGTCGGAGAAATTACGGAACTGGTCCGCAAAAGCAAGATATAGTTCCGACTGGAAAATAAAGGTCGTGGCCAAAAATCTCAAAATACCCTTGAATAATCGCACTGGTAAGGATGTTTGCTTGTCCACCATAAAGAAAAAACAAGTAAACTTGATTTTATCAGTGAACTAAGCCTTAATGTATTGCAAAATATAAAAAATTGTTTGTATACACATTTTTCCAGAAATTACTTGATTCAAAAAATCTGGTTTTTCCAGCAAGTACTTCTTCGCAAATTGCACTTTTTTTTCATAGGGTTTATAAATGGCTTGTTTCTGGCTACTCATCTTTATTACTCATATTTATTTAGATTATTTCTTATGGTGTTTTAGCGCACATCTTTACCAGTGCGGTTGTTCAAGGATATTTAAAATCCATGGCCGTGTAATAGAATCTTGCTTGATTTCTTTCTGAATCGAGCGCTCTTCTCGCTCCTCTAAAATGGTGTCTTCTCAACATTTTCGACTGCCCAGAATTTTACAAACGGCTGCCCAAAGATCCGACCTCAATGTTATGGAGCATATCTGGGAAGATATGAAAATAGTATATGAAAATGAATATAACACTAACGATCCGATTATTCCTCGAGCGCCGAAAATTTGAGTTATTTTAGTTTATATTTTTATAATTAGAGAAATTTATATTATAAATAGAAAATACTCAAAATATAGATATATGCAAAAAAAATGTATTCATTTTCACGTAGTCGACGGAGCCACTGATATATATATATATATATATATATATATATATATATATATATATATATTCATTTATTTATGTATATGTATATGTATGTATATTTAAATATATGGGAGTGAGTCTATTCAGCTAAAGCTTGGTTTGTATACTATTTTAAGAGAGCTGTACGTGCCGTTGGTACTGGCGATGTATACACCGCGTGAGTGGGCATACAATATCGAAAGGGGGGTGGTCCGCTGCTGGCAGACAAAGTGCCACTGACAGAGGATGATTCCAATGGGACCTGCTCCATACTTCCGGCTCCCTGGCTTGCAACGTTTGCTGTAGCTGTAGCGCTCGTATTAGTGGAGCTTGAGGTATCTTCGATTGTGGCATCGACGCCGTCCTTTATTGCCTTAACCTTATCCTTGTCATGCTTGCGCAGCTATGTGTGTAAATCGAGTATAATACAAATATAGATTCACACATAATATTTTATTGTGTTTATGCAATCTGTTATATCACTTATATCGCTTTTTTATCTTACGTCATAAGGTTTCCATATGCCAATCTTCAAATTATATGTATGTGTGGTATTCACAAAAAAAAAAACGAATAGTTTTAAAAAGCACAAATTATAAATTCAAATAAAGTGCTTAAGTCAAACACAATACAATTTACTAATATACCCATCATCCTATTTTTTGCCCTTTTGCCGCTTTTAAATAGACAATAAAATGGACAAAATTCTGAAACAACATTTAGCAACATTGGAGAAATATGTGATTATATGAACATAAAAACAAGAAACGAATATGTCATAATAAATATCTGCTAAATATCGATTCCGGGGCGTAAACAAAAGCGGCTTTTTTAAGTGGCTCAGCAACACCAAGTTCGAGCTTGTTAACGCGTGAAGTCAAATCATATGGAATATACTACGCGCCATCCAACGAAAGGCGCCCCGCATGAGCGGAAAAACGGTAGACCGCAGCATGCAAACTACAAAAATAAAATACTTCATAATTGCCTGTATGAAAGAATGAGATTCTAATATAAGATATAGAGCTGAAACTGGAGGTCATAATTATGTGTGACTACAGAAAAAAGGTGATATGTAATGTGATATATAAGGGTGTTGGAATGGAGGGAGGGAATAGTTTCTAGTATTTCTGAGCAGAACCGAAAAACCAATCTAACCATTACCAAAACCAATCGACTTCAGTTATAATGCCAACAACAACAACAACCATGTGCCACTCCAAACAAAATTGTTGTACTAAGATGTTTCATTTAATCTGGTATCAATATAAAACAGCCAAAGCCTGCCACAAATTCATTCACACCTCCACCTGTAATAAACGACTCTCAGCTTCAACTTGAGCCAATGGAATTTCAACCAAATGAAATCACTCACATCATCAAAAATCATCTGGACCCGAAAAAATCTCCAGGCCCTGACCAAATAACACCAAAAATGATTATAGAGCTCCCATACTGCGCAGTTTACATCATCACCCAGCTCTTCAATGCCATTACAAGACTCGGCCACTTTCCAAAGAAATGGAAAAAGTCAATTATAATAATGATACCCAAACCAGGCAAAGACCACACAATTGCCTCATCGTACAGACCCATAAGCTTATTATCATGTTTATCTAAACTATTCGAAAAAAGCGTGCTGAGTCGCATAAATTCAATTCTAAGGGCCCAGAACATAATCCCATCGCATCAATTTGGATTTCGTGAAAAACACGGAACTATCGAGCAGGTCAATCGCATAACTTCTGAAATACGAAACGCATTCGAAAATCGAGAATATTGCACTGCAATATTTCTGGATGTGTCCCAAGCATTCGATAGAGTTTGGCTAGAAGGTCTAATGCATAAGATCAGAGCAGTGCTTCCTATCAATACACACAAGCTATTGGAATCCTATCTATTCGAGAGGAAGTTCGCAGTGAGATGCATTTCTGCTGAGTCTGACGATTACGTAATTGGAGCTGGAGTCCCTCAAGGTAGCGTACTTGGGCCTACGCTATACGTCCTCTATACAGCAGACATCCCAACAAGCAGGCATTTAACAACATCCACCTTTGCAGACGATACAGCTATTCTCAGCAGATCCAGGTGCCCTATGCAAGCATCGACGCAATTGGCCCTACATCTAGTCGAAGTTGAAAAATGGCTATCTGACTGGCGAATAAAAGTAAACGAACAAAAATGCAAGCAAATTACCTTTACCCTAAACAGGCAAAACTGCCCACCGCTCAAACTAAACAATGTTACACTCCCGCAAGCGAACGAGGTGACATATCTAGGAGTACACCTCGACAAAAGACTCACTTGGCGGAGGCACATCGAAGCCAAGAGAACACAACTAAAACTAAAAGCCAGTAGCCTTCACTGGCTTATCAACGCTCGGTCTTCTCTTAGCCTTGAATACAAGGTCTTGCTCTACAACTCCGTGCTTAAGCCTATCTGGACCTATGGCTCCCAGTTATGGGGGAACGCTAGCAGTAGCAATATTGATGTTGTCCAGCGAGCTCAATCAAAGATCCTGAGAACCATCACCGGGGCACCGTGGTACGTTCGAAATGATAATATACAGAAAGACCTCAACATTAAACCAGTCAGAGAAGTAATAGCCGAACATAAGGAGAAATACCAAGGAAAGCTTTCCTCGCACCCTAACCCCCTCGCGCGAGGGCTAACTCGGCTGTGTAGCCGCTCCCGTCTTCGTCGGAATGACCTACCAACCCAGCAATAGAATCTAGGGACGTGGAATCCTAAACAGTTTAAGTGAACTGTTAGTTAATGTTTAGTTATAAGATTTAATAACTTATTGTTAGTCTCTAAAATGAGAAGATTCAATAAATAAAAGCAAAGTTAAAAAAAAATATAAAACAAAATTGCCGAAAGTGATTACAACTTTTACAAGTTCAACAATGTTAACAAACTTCAAGTTCTCTTTTGTCGGTTGTCGGCCGATCGTTCCTATGGCAGATTGTGATATAGTGGTCCGATCCGGCCGGTACCGACGTCTATACAGCTTATGGGCATAGTATTATTGAGATTGCTTTAAAACTGAGGGACTAGTTCGGATTGAAACATAGGCACAGACGAGATGCATATTTAGATTCTCTTTTCGATGCTAACATACTTTTTTGGGTCTCGTACGCCTACTAAGAGACGTTCAAACTCCTGTTCAAAATTAATATACCTTCTTACAGTAAGTTCTAAATATCCACAATAAACATAATGATCCCATTTGAAGTGCCTTAACAAAAACGATTGATCCCGCTCAGAGATGAGCTCAAAAGTACACTTAACATCTTAAAAAAAAACCAAATCATATGAGTGCATACATTATTTTAATTTGTATATTTAAAAAAAAAATTAGTTTAATTGTATGATATACATTGTAAGAAAGCTGAAAACTTCAAAAATCATACTGCCTTTTTTGCCATTTGATGCCACTATATATTATATGCTTACTGCTAAAAGTGAAAACGCCTTTGATAGAATTAGAGATCTGAGTATGCTCGACTGTATGATAGTCGGTACCCATGAAAATTGAAAGGTAATAAAAATGTTTTTGATCCAATGTGTACAATACTTGCGCAGATCGTCTATGTTATAAGTCGATTTCTGGAGACAGTGGGGCCGTGAGAAAATCCAAAACAAACTTGACATGCCTGTAACTAATATAGGCACTTTGCAGAAGAAAAATAAGCCTCGTGCAAACGGACATGCTACAATCGACATGCTCGGCTATTGATCCTAAGCAAGAATATATACTTTATGGTGTTTCCCACGCCTCCTTATGAATATTACAAAAATTTTCAGGTGTCACAAAATCATTATACCCTACGGGTACCGGGCATAACAAAACATAAAAGCCATTACAATCGTAGTCTTAACGACCTGATCATATGTACTTAAAAGCAGATACCTAGCAACTGGGAACTGGAATGCCAAATATAGATTATGAAGCGACACAGGATGCAAATTACTGTCGTTTTCAGCTTTTATAAAAATATTAAAACTAAGAAAAGTATTAATATTTGATTCTTTATACGAATTATAATTTATGAAAATTTGTAAAAAAAAAAAAAACTAACAACAACAAATCGAGTGCTAAAAAGCTCGAATCCACTATTGGCACTTGTCAACATGAGCGCCGCCGAAGAGAACACAACTTGGAAATGGCAGAGAGCTAAACCAAAGTCGAAGACAGCAAAAAGACCAAATGAAGCCTCTCTGACAATACGCAGGAAAAAGTTTGCAATGGATACCAAGTACCAGTTCCAATAAGTTCGCTCCACTAAGTGACAGCACTCCGGATAAAAGAGCCAATGAGGAAAACGATTCTGCCAAGCCACCACCTATATTTTTGTCTGATATCAGTGACTTCACTCAAATGCTAGCACATCTAGATACCAAAATTAAGAGAGAGCTTTGTTTCTACAAAGTCCAGTGCGATAGACATGTCAGAATTTTGGTTGTCTTATAATAATTATAGAAAATTAGTTATGACTGTGAAGAATTCATAAAGTTTCATACATACCAACGTAAAAGAGAAAGCTTTTAGAGTTGTCAATAAGAACTTACACTTCTCTACGATTCAATTAAAAGAAACGCTGAGCCAAAGGTCATGTTGTCTTCAGGTCAACAGCATTAAAACCCGTCTAACTAAATAGCCCTTAAATTTAGACACACAAAACGTTAAACGTTATGCATCCAAGCAACACTTCTTAAAAAACAATTTCAGCTCACTAATAACTTGCTTGTTAATTAGTTATGCTATTAAATCTAAGTATAGGAATATGGGATGTCTGGACTTTCCAGCCATGTATATGAAATATCCTTATTTCTAAAAATGAATGTAATCGACATTATGTTAATATCAGTAATTTGACTAACAAATTATATTTTATTGGAATTATTGAAATAATAAGTTATGGACAGCATTAGAGAAAACGAGTTCTCATGGTGGGGTTCCAGGCTCAGTATCCAAAAGGGAAATTAAGTATACAAATGCATACGAAATAACAATATATTAACATTGTTAAACTACAAACCCACATATTTATCTTAATTCAGACTATTCCCTAATAAAATTGACTTACTATAGCACAATAGATAATAGTTTGACAAAGCCATACAAAGTCATTACACCCTTCACTAACGATAATGCCTTCAAAAACTATTTGGAGACAGTTACAAGCCTGGATATAGTGCTAAAAATAGGAGAGGAGATAGACCATACTGCATAGCTTCTCACAAATTAAAAAAAAAGGGAGAAAATTGCGAAAACTGATAATAAACGACTTTACAACAAGGTATCTGTATCTGATCTTAAATAATTCTTGTTACACTTAAATGAATATCTAAGTTGCAAAATTTGAACGTCATAGTTTGCATCTGTAATGGTGTGTGGTGAGATGATGATGATCAAGCTGAAGCATTTGCACTCCACCACATAACATCCATAAGATTACAACTGAAATTGAAGTAAAAAACTTTCTTGAGTCAACCTGTCAAATGAGATTTCCTATTTGAAACATAAGTTGCAATAAAGAAAGAAATTCAGACCTTAAATAATAAAAAAAACCAGGATCTAATAAAAGAGACTTAACGTAAAAAAATCTATCGCCCAACGATATTTCACGCATATATTTAATGCTATTCTTAGACTAGATCACTTATCAGAAATCACATTGATCCTTAACCCAAATAAACCAGAATCAGAGCTGTCATGGTACCGTCCCATTAGTATGTTGTCAAAATTTTCCAAGGTATTTGAAAAATTATTAATAAAGAAATATAGCCATTAATGGACAGACTTCTCTATCGTTCCCGTATATCAATTTTGGATTTAGAAGAGGCTATGGGACTATGAGCAATGCCACAGAACCATTAACGAAATAGTCGCTGCCTTTCCACGTAAAGAAAACTTCACTGCAACATTTTTTGATGTTCAGCAGGCATTTGATCAAGTATGGCACTTCTGTACAAGATAGAGAAATGGCTGCCTGCAGCGTACCTTCTACTGCGAAGATCATCCTAACAGAAAGATGCTCCTATGTGCAACAAAGAAGCGACTCATTATCACTGAACCTTATAAACGCAGGCTTCCTTCTGTTATCATTATTGATAACTGTACCATTGCAACATATGCTGATGATACAGCTATTTTAGCAACTAGCTAACTAGTGAGAAAGCTTCCCAGCTTTCCAATTTCAGACTGATTCCTTCGATGGAAAAGTGAACTCTCTCAAATCAGTTCATATCTAATTCACATTATAAGAGGTGAATGCCCAGAAGTACAACTGAAAGACTTAGTAATTCCACAAAGTAACTGCGTTAAGTATCTTGGCACATCAAGACCGCAGATTAACGTAAAGAAACCATATTAAGGTAAAATGTCAACTCAACTTGAAAACATGAAAAATGAATTGGTTGTTAAACAGAAAGCTATATTAAAACCCGTATGGACCTAAAGTATCCAGCTTTGGGGAACCACTAATAATTTCAATATTAAAATACTTCAACATTATCAATCTAGAACTTTACAGCAAATTATAAATGCTAATTTGTATGTAACCAATTTAAGAATTCATAAAGATTTATGTATAGCATCCATTGAAGAAGAAATAAAAAAGCTTAGCATAAGATATATAGATTGACTGCACCAACATGAAAGTAATCTAGCATTAAACTTAGTAGACAATAGCTTAGTTCTCAGAAGATTGAAAAGAATACACACCCTGACAGATTAATTTAAAAACAAAAGTATTAAAATTGTGAAGTGATTCTCATCTATAACATTTTAGGAGTAGCCAATAACCAATAACCTGTGGAAAGTCAAACTAGGGAAGAGTAATTGAAGGACATGGCTCCACATACAATGTCATCACCTAATACACAATCGCTTAAAATCAGGAGCAGGTCAAAATACAGGTCTAATGTTCAACTTAACAACCTTTAATATATTTTTACAATTACTTTCATATTATTTGCCACTTTAAATGTAAATACAATATTGGGTAGATAAGCTGGATTAGGGCAACGTCATCTCATTGAGTCTAATATCTACGCGTCTGAATCTATGCTACTAATGCACTTACAAATAATCAGATGTGGGACATAGTGCTCAGTACATTCGCAACGTGTATTAATATGTATATTTTGTTGTGTGTATAGTTGTCCCTGATAACATACAAATGGAAATCAAATCCTTTTTTTTAGCTTATAAGTGTGTTTCAAATATTCTTTATAGATTATACATATGTGTATTATGTGAATGACGAAGTAGGCATTAAATAGTATTTATATATTATTTTTCAGGGAAGGAATATAAAAATACACAACATAATCAACAGTATAAAAATCCAGTCGGATACGGATACATCACATTGATTCCAAATGGGATTAACTAAAGTAAGCTTGGATTAAGTTAGTTTTTACAATTGATCAATAAAAAACAATAAGTTACCAGTGGTTTTAATAATAATATTAATTATAATAGTTGTACAGAATGCAAAAATAGTGCTTCGATTGGTATTATTTAATACAAATTAAAATTACGCAGGTATGTACATTATATGTAAAAAAAAAAAAAAATAAAAAAAAAAATAAATAAATAAATAAATAAATAAATTTAAAACCATGTATAGACAAACTATCTTACATGTTGTGCTAGTACGCATACTATATACATATTAACAAGTATATTTTATAGTACTTATATTTTTATTTTTAAAAAATATATATGATAATTATTTGGGTATTGCTAAGATGATAAATTATACAGATGAACGAAGAACACGAAAAACTTACTTCACCATAGTGCTCTTCATTTTGTTGTAATAAATCAACACATAGCTCAGACAAATGAATCAGATCTTCGAGTTTCTTTGGTGCTGGCACAATAATTTCACCACGTAAATCCTCTGTGAATGGATGTAAATGTTAAGAACAAATTGTAACAAAAGAAAACAAGTTATCTTCAGCGTGCCGAAGATACCATACCTTTGCAAGCTTCAAAGTGTTTTACAGAAAGTACAATCGTTCCTATAGTGGCTTCTGAAAAATAGCCTAATTTGCATCAAATTTTCTCATCACAAATTTAAATGCTTTGTTCAAACATACTAATTTTCATACGAATTGTCAATTTTCGACCGATCGATTCTATGGCACTTACGCTCCGCAGCGTACACCCAAAAACTTAAAATAAAACTTCAAACGTTAATTTTTCAGTTATTTTTTTTTTACTAATTTTTTTACTAATTTTTAAGTAAGTTTTTTTTTGGGTGTGCGCAGATTTGTGGTGCCGAGTCTACATGATATGATGGTTGAAGTAAAACTGGTTTATAAAATAGGCGGAAATAGTCGGACAATTGGATATACGAAGGACGCATAGCTGGAATTGAACTCAGATGTTCATGCTAATCAAGAATGTATACACTTTAAAAACTGATCAAACCTAATATTTCCTTGCAGGGGTATACAAAAGTTTAATGTATGAGATGGATTTTAAAGTTGCTGATTTATTTACTGCATTATATCATTTTATACAAATTTGTATTCGAGGCGTCCCAACGATATACGATCTAAGTATGATTGTATGTGTTGAAGATGAGAACATAAGAAAGGGAACGATTTTGAGAGAAATCGTACTTCTGCCGTACCAGTAATGAATAAGAAAGGAAGAGAGCATCTTTTACAATTTGTAGGTGATTTTTCATAAGTCGCGACCCGAGCTTATGCTTATGAATCCTCTGATATTCTGGTTAGCTAAACATCGCGAGTCCCTCTGTGTACACGTAATTTTATTAGTATGTGTGCATTTTTGACTGTCCCTTTTTTGAAAATTTTAGCGATCGTCAAATAATAGTTTTTTCGCTTTTCCTTTTGCTACTTTTGCCGCCGTCATTTGAAACCATGACCTTTTCGACATTGTGCCGTCGGCAAAGCGCAGCCGAAGAATAAAATACTCGATCACGACATTCAATAATTCATTGCTTCACCACATGTTATATTATTCAACGCATACATTCAGACGTAGATCGTATTTTTTATCGGGTGGGATATCTCTTATTTATGTTTTTTATGTTTATTTATTTAAATTATTGTGGACAATACGTTTGTATGAAATGGAGTATCTATTAGATGTATGGTCAGTGATATAAATACATTTATGCATTTGAAAACTAAATTATATATTTATATGACATATGTATGTACACACAACAGCACAAATCTGTATACACCGAAAAAACAAATCAAATTTCAAACGGAAATTTTTCAGCTATTTATATGTATTTTTAACTAATTTTCTTTAAAACATAACTACATTTTATTTTCTTTAATACTATATTTTTTCAGAATTGTTTAACAATTCGATATATTTTATATTTAATTTTAAGTTTTTATACTCTAAAAATAGCACACGCAAAAGTCTCTATACACCTTACTTTAACCTAAATTTAATGGATATTATATCCTCTTTACCAACTTGTGAGGAAGAGGGGGATACTATGCAAAACTTCCGTAAGGCGTTTTGGCATCGAATTTACAAGTTTCATTGTTTCCTCTATTTCATTGCCCCATTCCTCCACTATTACCACAATGAGCATTCTTTGAAGTAATTATGTGCTTCCTGATATTTCTTTCGAGAAAACCCCTTAAATGCTCAAAAGGATAGAGCTCCGGAGGATATGTTCCCAGCTGATTTTTGACATTATAAAGCAGCTAAACCTGTGTATTATGTGATGTATGCTTTGGGTCGTTGTGCCGCTGACACTAAAATTCACGTTTTAAGGTCCAATTTTTTTTATCTTCTATTAAATAGATTTCCAAAATGCCTATTGATACCTTGATTCATAACTGATTAAAAAAATATTATGTTTCCCACAAAACTTGCTGCCATAAACCCCCACCATGTTATGCCACTTCAACCGTTTTTAGCAATGCCGACAACATTTTCTTTGCTGGACGCTTATACTCTTTTTCTTCCATACTAAATACTTTTTTTTTTATTCCAAATATGCAAAACTTACTCCTCTCTGAAAATAGAACATGATTATAGAAGTCTGGTGTTTTAAAATAAGTTTTTTTGCAAAAGAAAGACGCTTTTGCCTATTGACTTCGGAAATCAGAGTTTTTTTACGGACGACTCTGCTATGGTACCCATACTTTTTTATGACACGGGGGACCGTCTCCACCAAAACCGTTTTGTAAAAACTATCTTCTGGGATTGGAGCTGTTCTTCATGGAGTGTCGTCCTGGAATTACGCAGAATAGACTTAATAACAGCGCTTTATTCGAGCACCGTTAATAACGACGGACGGGAGATCGAGCCTTTGCCAAGATTCTGCCGGTAAAATTATAGGGATTTATTATTTTTCGAATAGAGGAGTGAGCTCCAGCAATGGGGTACCAATCTCTATAAAATTTGCCATCTAAAAATAGTTTTAAAATGATTTTTCGCTCCGCAATTGAAATTTCTGCTCCTTCTGCATGGTGTAAATCTTTATAATGTAATGCAAAAATGAAGATCAATTGTAAAAAACCCGTAATTAGCATCAGTGCCTGGAAGTCTGACTATAATCCCAAAAAATTTCCACCGCAGGTAAAACTGTATATAGACTTTTGCGTGTACCTATTTTTGTAGAGTTTACCTTAAAATTAAATATAAAATATATAGAATTGTTAAACAATTCTTAAAAAATATAGTATTAAAGAGAATAAAATGTAGTTATGTTTAAAAAATTAGTTTAAAAGACATATAAATAGCTGTGAAATTTGCGTTAGAAATTTGATTTTTTTTTTCGGTGTATACAGATTTGTGCTGGTAAGTGTATGTTATTGTGTATACCAAATATTGCATGATATATGAATTACATATGAATTTAAAACACTAAAGTGTTGGCACTCTTGCAAATTTCAACTTTAGATGTTTTTGCCAGGCCTATGTAGCATTAAATATATATTGGTCAGGAGCAATAGCCGAGTCGATTTTACCATGTCCGTCCGTCTGTCCTTCCGCCTGTCTGGTTTGAACGCAAAGAACTTCTAAACTATAAGAACTAGAGACACCAATGGATACCACGCCCCTTTCGCCCAAAACTGTTTGCTGCTACTAATATCTCAGTTTTTATAAGCACTAGAGACTTGTAATTTTTACGGGAACAAGCATCAATATAAAACAGTCCTGGAATAATTGTATCGATTGATTAAGAAACAAAAAAGTTGTTAAACATTTAATTTTCGCGGTTAAATCAGTTGGGCGTCAGTTGACCCGTAGCTGTCAACGTAATGCTGTCATATATGGTAAAAACACACATACATACAAACGCCAGCAAGGGCAGGTCAGTATGAGTTAGCGAGGCGAGTAAGAGCGTGTGGGTAGCGTGAGCTGTTTCTTCAGAATTTTTATTTCGGTACATAAAACAAGAACAGTTATATTTTATTCAAGGGTGCTGCGTATTTTACTGTCGATGCACACGACTGAAACCTTCCCTACTTACTTGGAAATTAAAAAAAAAAAAATTATTGGAAGAGTGGCACAATATTTTCCAAGAAGTCGACAAAAAAAATTGGGTTTTCCCATGCCTAGACGTCTTGAAGATGTAATTAAACGACAAACACAAAAAACCTAATTAATTTTTCATAATTTTATGCTAAAATTAATTTTAAGTTCAGTGTGTCACTTTTGTGTCACGAAATATGCTCATTTTGGTTTAAAATATATGTAAATATCTTTAATATCGTTTTATAAAAATAAAATTGTGCCTTTCTATTAAGAAATGTTTAATTTAACCTAATTCAAAAAAAAAAAATTAAACAATTTAACGCTTCATCGGCCTGGCAATAACATTTAAATTTAAGATTTGAAAGTATGCCAACACTTTAGTTCAGGACTGTATGTCATATATACAGTCGTATATCATATATATATGTAATGTACGATATATTTACACAATATATATTATGATATATGTACAGCTGCTCACAGCTTACTTCGTGTAAAAGTTGACGCAGATTTTATGATGAGTTTTCCGCTAAACTATAACAGGGAGAAACCAAATTTATACGCAGTTTTTAAGCAATGTTTTAACTTTCATTTCGAATATTTGTTTTTCTTATTCATTTTACTTTTTAAAATAAAAAAAAAAAAAAAAAAAACTAATACTATTGACGTTTTTCTCCCTATATGGTTATTAATATTTAATTTGAGTTCCCACTTGTCTTAGAACTCTTTTTAAGGCGAGTGTCCATTAAAAAAAAATTAAAAACATTGAAAATTTTGAAGCATTATTTCAGCAGAGGTGTTGAGATCCCTAATTACCCCAAATTGTCATTTAGATTGGCGCTAGGTGTCTGGGCAAGTGGAATTATCGAGGATAGCCCCAGATTAACCAGGACTGCACAATACAAGTTTTATTCTTTGGGTCGTCCTCCTAGTATAATCTAAAATGCCTTTCCGGGCTGAATTCCTTGGCTCATTGGTTCCCGACAAATATCACTCTGGAACTATGTTATATTAGAGGAAGAGTTGAAATTCAACATATTTGGGCAGAAGGAATTTAATGTTTGGAGGAAATTAAATATCGAGCTTTATAATATACACCTTAGACCCACGATGAAACTTGGCGGTAGGAGTTCAATGGTATGGGCATAAAACGTTGGCATCTTTGTGTTTATTAATGGCAACATAGACAAAAATAGGTTCCTTAAAATTTATAAAAAAAATTTGCTTCAAATCGAAAGAATTTGGGCCCTGGCAACATAGACAAAAATAGGTTCCTTAAAATTTATAAAAAATTTGCTCCAAATCGAAAGATTTTGGGCCCTGGGAGGCGTTTAAGAGTTTACCAAGTCAACAACCCAAAGAATAAAACTGGTATTGTGTACTCCCAGTTAATCTGGAACTGTCCTCACTTGATGATTCCATTTCTCCTGACACCTAGCCTTAACGTAAACAAGCCTTAAAACACCGCTGCTGAAGAAATGCTCCAAAATTCTTAACGATTTTAACGGAAACTGGGTTTTTTTCAACGGAAACTGGTCTAAAATAAGCTTTGAAACAAATGGGAACTCAAATTAAATATTAAGTTTAATCATACCCACTAACTACTTATGGTAAACTGTCTTGCACGAAATAAGCTGTGACTTGCAGATGTCAGTAGTTTACATTTTTTTCTTACTTTAAAAAGTAATAACATGAATTAGATAATCAATAAATATTCGAAAGGAAAGTTAAAAGATTGCTTTAGAAACTGCGTTTGTTTCTACCTGCTATAGTTTAGCGGAAAACCCATCATAAAATTGGCGTCAACCTTTGCATGAAATGAGCTGTGATTATATAATATACATTATATTAAAAATATATATCTCAGCAGCTCTGGTTTGTTTTCAATTTAATCAGGCACCTTCAATTTTCGCTTCAGCCGACAATCTTGTATAATTCACAAGTGCTGCAGTTTCCAAACTCTTCTTAATCATTTGACGCACCTCTTCGGGTGGCACAGGTGTAACGATATCTTTCATTAATACTCGTTCTAAAAGCGACAAAGTGGCCTTAAGGGCGCCTTCGGGTCGACCAAAGGGAAAACAATAACGAAAATTTGTTATTTGAAACTCGAGCAACTGACGCAGTCGCTCCTTGATTTCAGAAAACTTTTCTTTTTCTTCATGCGTAATACTGCCAACGCCATCAGGTCTAAGGAATACGAAAGATGTTAATATCTTAGAATAAGGTAAAGTTATACATAGTTTTTATTATTACCTATTGCCATGTACATGGCTCGCACAGAATGCAAAAGAATAATGAATCAATGTTGGATCGATCATATGCTGTTTCTCTGCACGATCCAATAGATCCGAGAGATAACACAAATGCCTGAAGCACCCTCGCACTCCATAACGAGCACAATACTCATCTAAAACAAATACCTGCCCTGGACTAAACCAACCCTATGAATATATAAGATAAGGAAAAAATAATTAAATAAAGTAAAATATATTACACTTAAAGATAAGAAAGAAAAAGATAGTACCAGTGACGCATACGGATCATTTAAACGATAATCGAGAGTTAGATTTTGTAAAGTTTTGAAGAGACTTGCATGATCGAAGGTACAGGGATCAGCGCTTATGTAATCTTCCATGCCGTGCTTGCGTGCCTTATCTGCATCTAAAATTAATAGAACAAAAAAAAAAAAACAAAGCAAGTTAAAAGTTTATACATACTGTATATCTTCATCAACGTATGTACAAACATAGGCATATCAAGACGTACCACCCTGAATTTTGGAAAAAGCGGAATTTTTATCCTGAGTAATAGGTGGCGTTGGCTTATGAGACTGCCCTGTGGCTCTGTACATTGCCATTACCCATAAACTACATTCGTTTTCATCGTCACAGGCAAATGCGATGCTATCACCTTCTCGTACAGCATTAAAAAAGAAACGACCGCCATTTAAATCGATACCAAACATTAGATTCGCTATTTTCGGAAAATTAATAAAAACATTGATAATTAAAAAACATATACATATATATATATATATATATATATATATATTATATATATATAATATACACTCAACAGCACAAATCTGCGTACACCGAAAAAAAAATGAAAATCCAATTACAAACTCAAATTTTTCAGATACTATTTTACTATTTTTTTTTAACATAACTACATTTTATTCTCTTCAATACTATATTTTTTCATATATGTTTAACAATTCGATATATTTTATATTTAATTTTGAGTTTTTATACTTCAAAAATAGCACACACAAAAGCCTGCGAACAACTTATTTTAACCTACATACAATGGATATTATATCCTTTTTAGTAATTTTGGAGTATCCCCCTCTATGCAAAACTTCCGTAAGGCGCTTTGGCATCGAATTTACAAGTTTTATTGCTTCCTCTGATGTAATTTTGACCCATTCCTCCACTATTACCACTTTGAGCATTCTTTGAAGTAATTGTGTGCTTCCGGATATTTCTTTCGAGAAAACCCGTTAAATGCTCAATATGTTCCCAGCTGATTTTTGATATTATAAAGCAGCTAAAGCTTTGTATTATGTGCCGTACGCTTTGGGTCGTTTTTCACGTTTTTTCGGCTCTTTCCATTTAATTAATTTCTAAATGCTTATATAGATACCTTGATTCATAAGTGATTCAAAAAACAATATATTTCCCATGCCATTTACTGCCAAACATATAGTGATTTATTATTTTTTGGATGGAGGAGTGAATTCCACCAATTGGGGCACCAATCCCTCTAAGATTTTCCGTCTAAAAACAGTTTAAAATTTTTGCGTGTACATATTTTTGTAGAGTTTACCTTAAAATTAAATATAAAATATATTGAATTGTTAAACAATTCTGAACAGTATTAAAGAGTATTAAAGTATTAAAGACAATAAAATGTAGTAATTAAAAAAAAAATTAGTTAAAAATACATATTAATAGCTGAAAAATTTGAGTTTAAGATTTGACTTTCATTTTCGGTGTACACTGATTTGTGCTGTTGAGTGTACAATTATATGTTATTCATTACATACCACTGGCAGCTTCAATATAATCCACTGTATAGCCATCCAATTGCATCATCTCCGATGGTTCTGATTTCTTTTCCTTATAACTACACATTGCAAACGTATATTGTGACACTTGTACTAAAACAAAATAACGACGTTTCCACTTTTTCCAAACCGATTTTCCAATTGCAAAAAGATGCCTAAAATAATTAATATTAATGAGAAAGCTATAGTCGAGTGTCTTCGACTGCAAAAGATCCCTTCGCTGAAAAACTGTCTACACCTTCTACATACCCACAATGCTTCATATTTAAAGGCTTATCGAGACGGCAAGCAATCTTAATGCGTACATCCTGATCTGGGTGGTTTTTTGGTACTATCATGCGATGCCACTCAGGCGACTAATATAAAAAAGAAAGTAATGAAAATCATCAGTATTGAAATTGAAATATTAAGTATCAATCAAGAAAAAATGGTTATTTTTGCACGCCTTAAATAATATCGAATATGTTCGCATATTTACAATAGTTTGTAGATCAGGATATAATATATATATAGTAATTTACATATATGTATAGTAAATCTGGCTTTATCTGGATATTTCAGTTATTATTAAAATTTTGTTAATGAATTTCAAAAGAAAAGCTTAGTTATTAACAAGTAAGAAAGCTATAAACGATGGGGACTTTACAAAAATCTAAAGCAAACTTGATTTGCCTCCAACTAAAATAAGCAACAGTTACACATTAAATCGGCTGGTAAGGACTAAGAGTGTATATATTTTTTGCGTCCACCACCAGTCCTACTGTGTTCTGGTAAAATTTCACCTCTTAAGACTTGGTCGTATTTATTTATCTGTATAATAAAAATCAACTTACCTTCGAAGACAACGGAGTCGGCCTTATTGTAACTTTGCCAAGTTCCTTGTCCTCAAGCGCCAACATGCCAGGGTTTTCGGTATATAGTTTTACTTTTACAACTGGCAATGGATGAGTTGTTGTAAAATCGCCCTGTGTGTCCCACCTTAATAATTAATTTAATGTATATGAGTTCTACGTAGGTTACAATCAAAAAAAAAAAAATTATTTCGACAAGGCCAGGATATTTTACTGTTACAAATCAAAGGACACAAAATGATCTTGTAAAAAATGTTCCCATATCATTTCTATAACATCTGCATGATATAGTTGCCCGTTCAAGCTGGTCCCAACTTATACAAATCTTTTAGCATTAATAGATATTTACGCTTAATATGATCCAGATTGGTTTATGTTGAATAAAAGGAAAGGCAATGCTTGTTCGAATTGTATAAGGATGCTTCATTCCAATTGTTAAATATATTTAAAAAAAAAAATAAAAAAAATATATTCTCTAAAAAAATCATCCTAGACAAGTCTTCTTCCACCGGGATACAACGCTATTCTAAATTCGAAATATTGCAAGCAAGACAAAAGCATTGAATCGAGCTTTGTAGTCCTCCAGCTGCAACGCACTCGTGCATACAAAAGAAGTGACAGAGGGACGGACAAAATTGTACTGATCTTATATCTGTTAACCGCCTATAACACATATCAAATTTGGATTTTCTTCTACCCATTTAACGCAATAATAATAGTTTATAATTTATAAGCATTTATATAAAGTCTTACATGGGCTTTGAAGCCTCTGCTTGATCGGTTTGCAATTTTTCGCCATTTTCAACCTCCATCGTGCAATAGACAATTCGATTTGGAGCCAAGGACTTTAGACCTTTAACCTCCATTACAATAACTTCCAATTGAAATGTTAAAACGACATCCAATTTGGTTAATTGAGTCGTACCGTCTTCGGAGTCACCCTCTAGCTTTGAAAGTGAACCATGGGAGCGCAGAATCATTTTTCTGTTGCACGTTATACAAAAAATTTATAACTATTCAGAAGAGTTCATTTCCACAAATTTTAGACTTACAAAAAAGATGGGGTGCTATTTGAGAAAAAAATAGATTATTACAAATGTTTAATGAAAATTAAATAACATATTTTCATACCTATGATTATAGCGTTTCAATTTCTGTAGCCCATATTTACTATCCATATTGCCTTTGGATACAGGAAGCGATTCCAGATTAGCCATCAGAAGGTTTATAGAAGACTTTAATTCCTCAATGTAAAGTGATTCCATTTCCTTTAGCACAAATTTTGGCATCAGTTTTCGATTTTTTTCCATATCCCCTACACGCTGCATACGGCCATCCAATTCCCTGCGAATTGCTGCTGCCTGCTCATCGGCTGAATCGAGCTACATAATGAAATATTTTACAAATGTCCCAGAAAGACGAAATATATCTCGAAGAAATTTTGTTCCCAATTACCATTAAAGCGTTGAAAAGGATTTGGTGTTCGAACTTCTTCACTGATAGGATCTGCTGAAACATATCGTATAGCTGTTCCTTGGATAAAATAAGTTCGCTATTTAAAGATTGTTGCATACGTGAGGGTCGTTTTGCATCCTCTTCGCCGCTACCCTTAAGAATAATATCGAATTTTGCCATCCAGGAAGTGAGCACTGTTTCCTTGCTAAGTCCATCGATTTCCGGAAGAGATCTGTATTATATAGGTATTTGAATTTAAATCTGACACTAAATAATAAATTAAAGATAACGTGACATTAATATTTCAGCACACCTCACACGCTTGTCAATATTATTTCGAAAAACTTCGCGAAAGTCATGCTGCGAACAAGCACCTGACTGAACCATTTTTACAACTCGTTCCGATTTAAGGAATACGTCATGATAGCTTTGAACTGCGTTTTGAAATGCCTCATCCGCCATTATTTGCGTTTCACCCTTAAGAAAAGCCTAACGATAATAACATAAAAGAAACCATTAAAATCATTTCAATAACTGAAAGAAAATAAAAAAAAAAATTGTTATTATCTGATTGATAAAACTTTACCTGAAATCGTTGTGTGATTATCTCCAGCTGTTGTTTAGTAATCTTCGGTTGTCTTTTGGTCATATCTGTCGGTTGTTTAGCGTTAAATGGGTATGATATGCAACGCGATATAAAAACATATAGTTGAATGCGCCGCTTTCGATCCTCTTCTTCGCGCTCATGTTTTTCCTGTTTTTCGATTTTTGCAGGAGTCATCATTTTATTTTAATTTATATTGAAACTGTTCTAATATAATTGCTTGGACTTACATTAGGGTCCCCGGCCTCATGCTTATCGCTGGAAACAGACGGTGTAGGTGACAAAGGGCGCGGCAGCGAATTAGCACGCGACGATCCCAAGCTTTGGTTAAGAGTTTCTTGCGAAATGCCACTAAATGATGATGATTCCAATTTTTTGATTATTATATGGGGATACTTTCGGCTGTAGATGTAGCCGAAGTGTTGCTGCGATGACACTTTTAACATAACTAAATTTGGTATAATCATAGAACAAGCAGAAGCGGGCACAACTACTGCAGCCTGTGCTACATACTCTATATTTTGAACGTTGAAATTTGGGTGTAAATATGACATTTGATGCTGATATTCATAATGGTATTGGTGAAGTTGATGTTGATGTTGTTGAAGATGTTGACTTGACGTGCCCAGTTGTTATGCCTTGCAGAGGGTATATTAATTTTGGATAGAAGCTTGTACCGCCCCTTAGCAGGCGTAGTAGTACACCCAACAAAGAGAATCCAAATTCGAATGTCAGTTTCTCCGTCTGTTTCAACTCAAACTAATCTCTGTTTTAAAGTTATCTCAATGAAACTTGGTACACATACTCTCTATGCCCATAAGCCATTTTATTCCCTTCAATATTATATTTTTTCAGAATTGTTTAACAATTCTATATATTTTATATTTAATTTTAAGGTAAACTCTACAAAAATAGGTACACGCAAAAGTCTATATACAGTTTTACCTGCGGTGGAAATTTTTTGGGATTATAGTCAGACTTCAGGGCACTGATGCTAATTACGGGTTTTTTACAATTGATCTTCATTTTTGCATTACATTATAAAGATTTACACCATGCAGAAGAAAGGAGCAGAAATTTCAATTGCAAAGCGAAAAATCATTTTAAAACTATTTTTAGATGGCAAATTTTATAGAGATTGGTACCCCATTGCTGGAGCTCACTCCTCTATTCGAAAAATAATAAATCCCTATAATTTTACCGGCAGAATCTTGGCAAAGGCTCGATCTCCCGTCCGCCGTTATTAACGGTGCTCGAATAAAGCGCTGTTATTAAGTCTATTCTGCGTAATTCCAGGACGACACTCCATGAAGAACAGCTCCAATCCCAGAAGATAGTTTTTACAAAACGGTTTTGGTGGATACGGTCCGCCGTGTCATAAAAAAGTATGGGTACCATAGCAGAGTCGTCCGTAAAAACAAACTCTGATTTCCGAAGTCAATAGGCAAAAGCGTCTTTCTTTTGCAAAAAAGCTTATTTTAAAACACCTGACTTCTATAATCATGTTCTATTCTCAGGAGGAGTAAGTTTTGCATCTTTGGAATCAAAAAAAAGTTTTTAGTATGGAAGAAAAGAAAATGTTGTCGGCATTGCTAAGAACAGTTGAAGTGGCATAATATGGTGGGGATGTATGGCAGCAAGTGTCGTGGGAAACATAATATTTTTTTTAATCAGTTATGAATCAAGGTATGAATAGGCATTTTGGAAATCTATTTAATAGAAGATACAAAAAATTGGACCTTAAAACGTGAATTTTAGTGTCAGCGGCACAACGACCCAAAGCATACATCACATAATACACAGGTTTAGCTGCTTTATAATGTCAAAAATCATATCCTCCGGAGCTCAATCCTTTTGAGCATTTTCTCGAAAGAAATATCAGGAAGCACATAATTACTTCAAAGAATGCTCAAGGTGGTAATAGTGGAGGAATGGGGCAAAATTACATCAGAGGAAACAATGAAACTTGTAAATTCGATGCCAAAACGCCTTACGGAAGTTTTGCATAGTATCCGCCTCTTCCCCACAAGTTAGTAAAGAGGATATAATATCCATTAAATTTAGGTTAATGTAAGGTGTATAGAGACTTTTGCGTGTGCTATTTTTAGAGTATAAAAACTT
>JBAMBR010001557.1:0-12620 GCA_037044475.1 Zaprionus obscuricornis
TCTTCTCATTTTTTTTTTTTTTTTGCGCTCATATGAAAATAATAAACATAAATGTTTATTGTTTATTAATTATTAAGCTGCACAATGATAGCATGTAATATTAATTAAAACTAAATATGAATATGAATATATATATCTATATATACTTTTAAATATATGCAACAAATTTTTTAGTCAATTGTATTAGCTAGCATAATGATATCACAGCTAAATATAAATGACAAGTCTAGAGTACAAGATCTTCTTTCTTTTTTTTTTTTTTGTCTTTTGTCTACTATGAATCGTACTATAAGCATATGCATATATATTTGTATATATGTTCAGGGATGATCTCGCGCTTTTTCTGCATATGTGAAAAATAGACGCCTTGTAACTTGTAATAAGAATCTGTAATTCATTTTTAGCATAACGAACATTTGATACTCTTTCTAATTGCAAAAAAAAAAAAAAACAAAAATTTATTAAAACATTCAGTGAAAGTGTATAACATTTATATGTTATATAATTATTCATGAAATTGAAAATTATTTCAAATAATATCACAAAAAAATTTGTCTGATGTTTATTTAAATTTTAATAAATTTGATTTAGTAGAAAATGATATAAATTCAGCTTAAGCATTTTGCTTTTGAATTTATTATTGTTTCATGTATATATATATATATTTTTTTTTATATTTTGTTTATATTTATGTAGCTCGTTATATATTTGTATAAATAAAAAAAAAATAAAAATTTATATACACATTTTCTCTGATTTATTTTCAACAATTTGACTAGAATATAAAAAAAAAAATAAAATAAAATTAATAATATTTTATAGAGAGATTGTTCTGTATAAGCAAACAAACATATCATATGGACTTAAGTGTAGACAAATATACCCGTACATATAGCACATATATATATATCAAAGCACAAGCTTATTTATATAATAAATATGCTTCTAGTTATTAGTGTATAAAATGCTGCTTAAGGCAAATTGACCGACAGGCCATGTCGCTTGTCGACCAATGTCTACGTAGTTCATCGTCTCCCAGTAGTTTCACACTCCCGTCGTCCAATGCCTGTTGCAGAAGATACATACATATGTAGTCTATGCGTTCCGTAACTTGTTGTCTCGTTGCCCTCCCGCATAGAAGTGTATATATGGTATATTATATGATGTATTTTTTTTTTGTTTGGTTTTTTTTGTCGGGGCATGCCGCGTGTTTTCATCATCATTTGTGTTGGGCTAGATGCCAATGAAAGCAAAAGACAAAAGTCCGCCGTGGCGAAAAAGCCAACGGCAAAAATGGGCAACAGTCACTCAACGGAGTCCACATTGCGAAGCGACAGAGATGTCTAACTGAAATGCAAGTATCTATTCCAAAGTATTTGCAACGAGTGCACAAAGTTATACAAGTATCTTTGCTGCAGCTCTGTATCTGTATAAGATGCAAAGATGTATCTGCTACAAATTACGTTTTATACAATACAAAAACGCAACGACATGCCATATTCAAGTACTATATAATATATGTATATATATATATGTATATATAGTCTATACTCTATATAGACAAGTATGTGTGTCATTTCAAAGAATTAGTGCTCAGCGGTCCACTTGAGAATACATTGGCAAAAGGCAAAAGCCAAAGGAAGACAACGATCATATTATGAAAAGATAAAAATGACATACCAGACGCCATGCCATGCCACAAATATATCAACATATATATATAATAATACTATATATATTTAAGAATATGTTTTTTTTGATGGTTTCCCGTAACCTGACTTCGCTGAGTTGCAATCCTCATCTACGTCAGTCGATTCCATTTTCAATTCTCGCTGAAAGCTAAGAAAAAAAAAACAGATCACAATAAAAAAAAAAAAAATTAGCTATAAATCTTCTTCTTAAAGAACAATAGAGGTATTTTTATGTAAGCACGTGTCTTATTTTACCCTGAAAACATCAACATCAACATCAACATCTACATATATATATATGTCTATCTCTATATATAAGTACAAATGATTATTTTTTGTTGACTAATCCTTTTGAAAAATTATTACCTTGTCTATTTTTTTAGCTAACTGCCGCTGTCGAATCGGACAAACAGAAATTAAAAATTCCTGAGAAACGAAAAACTGAGGACACTGAACAAATTAAAGATTTAAAAAAGGTAAAGTATCAATAAAAATTTACACTTTATGCTTAGCACTTAGCTCTGTACAATAAATTTTATATAATTATTTCTATTTTTATTTCCATTTCTAAGGCAAAACTAGAAACTAAAGCTTTGAAGGCTAAAAGACCTGGATTTACTGATGAAAGATATCAAGAAACTTCATACTATATTGAAAATGGTAAATTCCTATCACTTACGAAATGCTACAAGATTCAAAATGATATTCAAAAAAAAAAAAAATTTTAAATTTTTTTTAAAGGTCTACGTAAAGTCTATCCATATTATTTTACGTTTACAACCTTTACAAAAGGTCGTTGGGTTGGTGAAAAAATACTTGATATATTCTCCAAAGAATTTCGTGCACATCCAGCTGAGGAATATGAACGTTGCATACAAACGGGAACATTGACAGTTAATTTTGAAAAAGTTCCCATTGATTATCGATTGAAACACAATGATTTGTTAGCGAATATTGTGCACAGGTAAATGATAATATATTTATATTATATTCATGCATACAATACATATACATATATATAACATATATACATATAAAAACTTGCATAAATATGGGCACATCTACTCGTAAATATTATTATTATTATAAACATACAAACATACACACAAACATGCCTTTAACTTGTATACTTGAATTTTTATTTATTCGAATATTTATCAAACATTTTTTTCATTATTTTTTTTATTTTTATTTTTTTTCATTTGTTTTTGTTGTTTTGTCATAATTTATAATTTATTTTGATAAAAAAATTTGTATAAATTCTTGACTTGATCTTGACGGGTTTGTGTCTCAGCTAAATAATATTTTAACAACGTAATTTTTTATTAGTATTTGATAACCGGTTTATTATACATATAGTAGTATCCATAAAGTCGACTACTATCGACTATTGCAGCATTCTAACTATTGTAACTACTCTGTAATATTAGAAAATTTTATTTTTTTTTTATTTTTTTGTAGTCTATTTAAAAGTTATTAATTATTTAATATTGTTATTAATTTTTATTTAAAAGTAGTATTGCATTATTAATCTATATCTTGATTATTATCAAATATTTAAAGCTTTAAAAATTATATAAAAATTATTTCCCTTTTAATATTTTTTTTTTCTATTTATTTCCTATTTAAATTTGATAAAGCAACAATTATGATTGTATTATATTATATTATATTATATTATATTATATATTGGGGTCTATCAAGGGTCCGCTGAGACACGGATATCTGTTCATTAGAAAGCGCTAAATGTGACATATAACCAAACTAAACGTGCGCACCTCATGAATATCTTTGCAGACACGAAGTACCCGTCACTTGCCAACCAATCACAATTGTGCATATGGATGAGGACATTGTGGTTGTTAATAAACCGGCCTCTATACCCGTAAGTGGCTTAAACGACTGCCATATTACTACATACTATATTTAAATATATAAATATAACTTCTTACAAAATCTATAAACTAACTTTAGTATATTTATCTAACAAAACATAATATAACTGTACATTTAATATAATTGTATATAAATATATTTATTTTTTATTTTTATAATATAAAAAAAATATTAATATATTATTTATATATCACATATATAGGTACATCCATGCGGTCGTTATAGACATAATACTGTAGTCTTTATACTTGCCAAGGAGTTTAATTTGAAGAATCTACGTACTATACATCGTTTAGATCGTTTAACTTCCGGTCTACTACTATTCGGACGTAGTCCAAAGAAAGCACGTCAAATGGAACAACAGATACGCAATAGACAGGTTGAAAAAGAATATATATGTCGCGTTGAGGGCGCTTTTCCAGAGTAAGTCTACTATATAGAAAATATAGTTTGATTTTATAATAAAAAAAATTCTCATTATAGCGGTATTTTGGAGTGTAAGGAACCAATCGAAGTAGTCAGCTATAAGATTGGCGTTTGTAAGGTCTCATCAAAGGGTAAAGATTGTACTACAACCTTTCAGAAGCTATCACAAAATGGTAATACTAGTGTTGTACTTTGTAAACCACTTACTGGACGTATGCATCAGATACGCGTACACTTGCAATATTTGGGTAGGTTTTTTTTTTTTTTTAATATGAATTTATTAATGTGATAATTAATGAATATTTAATTTGATTATAATTTAATTATAGGCTATCCCATACTTAATGATCCGTTGTACAATCATGAAGTATTCGGTCCATTAAAAGGTCGATCTGGTGATATTGGTGGCAAAACAGACGATGAACTTATTAGAGATCTCATAAATATACACAATGCTGAAAACTGGTTAGGCATCGATTGTGACTCCGACATATCATTATTCAAGAATACTAAAGATGAAACTGACCTCGAGAGTTTAAGTAGCGATCAAACATTTGGTAAGCATCATAGAAATTTTTTAATCTATTTTATAAAATAATATAATAAAAAAAATAATTATTATAAATATTTAAGCTGTACATCATAGCGATGATGATGTGGGCGTTAATTCGCGTGAAACCACGCCTCCTTGTGTGGAAAATCAACTAACTGCAGAACCTATTAAACTGCAACAGCAACCTCAAGCACAAGCACAACAACAGCAGCAGCAGCTGCAGCAGCCGCAACAACAATGTACAAGTAAGCCCGAGGAAGCGCCAGTGCTGCCCATAGCACCAGTGCTGCCCTTGGCACCAGTCCTGACCAACACTGTTGCGGATGTTGATTTAAGCTTGGCTTCCGATAAGGTTGTTATCGATAAGCATTGCTATGAATGCAAAGTGCACTATCGTGATCCGAAACCCAAGGATCTGGTCATGTATTTGCATGCCTGGAAATATAAGGTAAGAAAATTATAAAAACAAAAACTATATAAAATTAAACTAAATATAATTTTCAGGGTCCTGGATGGGAGTATGAAACGGAACTGCCAAGCTGGGCACTTTCGGAATGGAAGGACAGCGACTTAACCTCAGATAAAGTTGTGAATTAATTCGCATTAGTTTTCAAAAAAAAAAAAACAAAAAAAAAACATCGGGAATCCTATCACACATAAAAATAATGAACCAATGAACCAAAAAAAAAAAACACAACAAATCAGTGCAATAAAAATTGACCAAGCTATATACTTAATATGATATATATATACATATATATAAAAAATAAATAAATAAAGACAAACTGACCAAATATACATAAAAATATCATAAATTGTCAAGCAACATTTAAATATCAAACTTAATAATATATTAAATAAAAATAAAAAAATACGTGCCTTTCAGATTGGTAACAATTTATATAAATATACATAAATAATTATTATATATCCATATATAGCTATATAGCTGCACTGACAAATAATCCCTTTGTTTGCTTTAATCAGTAGTTTTTTCTTATAGTAAATTTTATTGGTATTAGAAAATTCGGTGTTTATCACCAAGCAATAATAAAAAATCAAAAAAAAAAAAGCAAATAAATAAATCAAAACAATCATTAAAAAAAAATTATTAAAAAAATTAAAATATATGTTATAAATTTTAAGAGCTGAAAAGACATGCAATACAATTTCAATTTTTCTGTACACATTTAAGTTATACATATATATAAATATATATAGCATAGATATATGCAAAAAAAAAATCAAGCGAACCAATCTATGAATCTTATCGGAATTGAGAAAAAAAAACGGTTCCAAATCAAAAAAAAATAAATAAATAAACAGAAGAAATCAAAAACTATTTCGTGCCCTATTGAAAATATGATAATATCAATAAAAACTAATAATAATATTATAATAATAATAATAAAAAAAATATTAAATAAATATTCTAAAGAAAATTTTAATAGATAATTTTATATGAACTACGTACATTATACAGTTATAAGTGCAATATATTATATTATACATACAATAAAGATATTAATGAAAATCAATAAATTTTACAAATGTTTCTTAGAAAAAGAAATGTGTTTTTTTTTCGGTTGAAATCTGATTAAATTTAAATAATGTTAAAGAGTAAGTATATTAAAAAAAATAAAAAATAATACCTTACATAATATTTCCCATAACATTTTAGCTGTAATATTTAGTTATAAGCAACTTTTTTCATAACACTATAAAAAGGGGACAAAAAACATCAGTTTTAAAACTCATTTGCCAACTCAACGGACTCCCCCCCCCAAAAAAAAAAACAAAACAAACTCATAGTCGGACAACTGCAGTAGCTATAACTGTACCTATTCATGCATGGATACATATATATATATATAAATATAAATATACATATACCCTTATTTTGTAATGGACCCCAAGTCCCCAAATTCCACAAAAAAAAACAAAAAAAAAAAAAAACTGCACAAATAGTGAAAAGTTTATTGAAAGTAGAAGAAGCAGCTGCAGAAGTTCTCCCTCTTAGCAAAAGTTCTCTGACTGGCGCAGTGAAAAATTAAATTTAATTAACGTAGCAGCAAAATTAAAAATGCATGTTACAAAATAAAATGCAATAAATCTAAAATACATTCTTAGCTAATTGCAAACATGACCCTAATGCACTTAGTGTGAGCCACTTCATTTTTATGCACTCAACTTGCTAAATAATTTAGGTGAAAGTGTAATTAAAATGAAAATTAAAATGAAAATGAAAATAACAACGCATACATACATATATACTTTTGGGATTGTTCAAAATTAAATAAGTTTTTAAATTAAATTTTTTAGTTTTCATTTACGTTTTAATTCTTAGCTAAACGACAAAAAAAATTGAGAGAAAAAGATAAATATAAAATGTAAAAAAATTTCTCAATGTTTATAAATCAAAAAGAAAAAACAAAGAAAATGCCTAACAAATGCATGTTTATGTTTATTACAATAACAGCACATAAACATATATACCATCATATATAGTATAGTTGTGTATACTAGATGCAAGATACAAGAATGTTTGCTCAAACATGCATCTTTTTTTTTCGCCCTGTGTCAGCAAATTTAGCCTAAAGCTAAAGTTTGACCAGAAGGAAGCTTACGTTTTCATCATAGCGTTTAATGGCATTCGTGAGTCGTTCTGGGTCCTTCTTGTGTCTCCTTTTTGTATCGTGCTTGCCAGCAACAAAAGGTGCAAAATAAAAGCTGAACATACTTGGCAAATAAACTCACACACACACACACACACACATAGACTCAAGCTCACAAGCACTTGTATATATTTGTTAACATTTTCTGGTCAGCTTATCGAGTTGCAGCTCCGAACATGGTAAAACATACAAACATTATTTATTGCGACTTTTTGCCTGGGGGTTTACATATTCAACAAACTATCCGCACCTGAAGACAATAAAATTTAGACAACTTGACAACTATGAAAGGAGAATAGGATAATTTATATGGCCATGTATCGATTTTCATTGTTTTTTTGGCAACTTACTTCACGACTTCAAATTGTGTACAAGTTTAAGTAAATCATATAAGAAAAAGACAAGCAAGACTACATTTTTCATCAACTAAACACTTATTGAATATGGAATTATTATAAACATTATGCATAAAAAATAAAATACAAACTCACCACATAAGTCTCTTAACATTTGTTACAGCCGTTACACGCAAATTTAAATTTTAACAGCAAAGCTTAAATGTTATTGTAACATTTCGATAACATTTCGATACACTTAGCGCAAATTGCATTGAGTGTGACCGTTTTCAACAACCTGTAAACGATTGCATATGTATTATCAGATTACCCGCATACGTTCCTCTTACGTATTGGAAATATAAACGCGCAAAATAAACGCATTAAAATAACACCGGGCATTTAATTATTTATTAATTTATTTATTTTCGCATTACAAATGCAACTAATAGTGTATTGAAAATGATAAACGATGTTATACTTTCGTGTTTGAGCGCAAGCCGCCAAGGAAAAAGTATAAGAACTTTTCTTGTAAGTAAAAAACATAAATATATACAACATATGCGCTAATAATTAATGTTTTTTTTTTAGGCAGCAAATGTTGTTGAGCAATTCATACATCCATGTGAGCGTCAGATATTTACAGAGATTCTTAATATATTAAATTATGTGAATGAAATCACAAGTTTTGCAAAACATTTCGAAGGTGTTGCCAATAAAAATGATGGCGAACAATTTAAAGATGCAAACGGTAAATAAAATTTACAGTTGTTTTTTTTATTATTACTGTTATATTTTTACTGTTACTGTTATATTTGCAGAATATTCAAATGGTTATTATTTAAGAAGTTTTGCCAGAGGCATTCATTCAGTGCTTGAAAATTATTATAAGGAAATTGCACGTCTTGAAATTGTTTATCAAGAATCTTCAGTTAATACGCTTTCATATATTTATAATGCATTGGAATCACAATTACCAGAAATACTTTTTCTACGTAAATTTATTAATGATGCTAAAATACAGGTAAATATATTTTATTATTATTCAATATTAAATACAATAATAACGAATTTTTGTCTATTGTCAAGAAACTTCACGGTTGCAAATTGTTGCAAAATATTTATCAATCACATGGAGATGCACGAATGAATCAAATAGTTGCCAAGTAATTATATATTATATCTAAATATGTCTTATGATTATTAAATCTATTTCTTTATAGAGTTGCCAAACCCATTAAATCAGCATTCTATTTTCATTTGGCCAATTGGTTACTCTTTGCCACAATTGATGATAAACATTTGGAATTTTTTATAAAAAATAAGAAAGCTAATGAAAATAGTTTTAAAATCACACATGAAAAATCAAATGCAAGCGTTCTAACAACTATGGTAAATATTTTATATTTATTCTATGTAAATTATATCAAATTTATTATTATTATAGACAATGACCGCCGAAGAAGAAGAAGATATTTGGCAATATGAAATCAATTTCAATCAATTACCAAAATTTGTCTCATCTATTTTAGCTGAGAAAATATTATTTATTGGTCAAACTGTATTAATTTTTAAATTGGATCGTAATCGTCGTAATCCAGACGCATGGAAAATGCGTTTATTTGGTTCATATTCAGATGATATTACTGAACTTTGGGGTGGTAAAGAATCAGAATATTATAAAACAATCGAAGATCTAAATAAGGAGAATAATATTGATGTATTTCATTTGGATAATATTATAAATGAAATGAAAAAATATGTTAGCGGACGTCTATCAGAGATTTCTGTTATTGAAGATGATTTAAATAATCAAATGTTATTGGTAAAAGACTTTTATCTATTGGGGCGTGGTGAATTCTTTTTGGAATTTCTACGTCAATTATATGGAAACTCAACAGAACTGATGACTGATATAAATGCTAAAAATTATACCAGAGCATTTGAGGTAAAGTTGAATTAATTATTTAAAATTTAGCTCTTATCTTAAGATTTTCCATATATTTTAGATAGCATCAAATGTTATGGGCATTGGAGAAGAACTGGAATGTTTCACATTAAATGTTTTAAAATCAACAACAGATTTAGATGAAAGTTGTGAATTTGGAACATTGCAAACATTGCAATTGAAATATAATTATAAATGGCCATTGAATCTCTTATTTTCACCAACAATTATTGAACGTTATAATCATGTATTTCGATTTCTATTAACTGTGCGTAAATTACAATATGATTTACAACTTGTTTGGCTACGACACAAATGGAGCAATCGACAATCGGCAACAAAAGTTAATACGAATATTGTAAATTTTCGTAATCATTTAACGTTCTTTTTAGACAATTTACAGTATTATATACAAGTAGATGTGCTCGAAAGTAAGTAAATTATTTAATATCTAAAGAAATATTATATATATATATATTCTTTATAGGTCAGTTTAGTATACTTATGAATATTATCAAGAGTCAAGCTGATTTTGAGGAAATTCAAAGAGCACATTCAGTATTTCTTGCCAATGTTCTTTCACAATGTTTTCTCTTGAATGATTCACCTGATAAAAAATTAAGTGTAACACAGATTTCAACATTTCAATCACAATGTTCAGTGCATGGCACAATATTAGAATTATTTGATATATGTGAGAAATTTTGTGCCGTTCATGATAATTTGGAGAAAGTGACATTACTCGAGGAAAGGTAAAGTAAATTCTTAAATTTTCAATAAATATTTATAGCTTTTATTTTTTTATTATATATATATATTTTTTTATATAGATTTAATGTATCCATATTGAGCCTAATTAAATTAATGGGAAATATTAAAGATGCAGCAAGTTTTGGGCCATTATCGCAGCTTTTATTAAGACTGGATTATAATCGTTGGTTTAGTGGCAAACAAATTGCCAGCGATGCTGCTGCTGCTGCCGCTGCTGCTGCGGCTGCTGCTTCTACTACTGCGGCTGCTGCTTCTACTGCTGCTACTGCAAAAGCTTAAAGCTGTAAACGTTTAATATCCTCCATACGAAAATCACTCCTGCAAAATGTTCATTATAATAATTTCATATATATATATAAATAAATAATATTTTGTTACCTTAATGCAAGAATTGTGCGCACTTCATTTGAAGTTAAACGCCATGATGGCATATCATTATTATCAGGATTCCAATATTCAGATAATTCAGAAACTTTATCTAAATTGAGTAACGTTGCAATTTGTGAAAGTCTTGTCATTTTATCCCGCACTGACCAAGAAGTTGCACCTGTTAAATATGTGCCCAAAGCACGAACTTCCTGATCTAATACAAGTCCACCAAGCTATAAATTGTGAGTAAATAATTGCAAGATAAACAAAAATAAATAATTTAATATAGTAATCGTTATATTTACCCGATTGAATGTACTCTTTTTAATAGCACGTTCTAGACGATTTGTTACTTCTGTGGCCAATATGCTAACCAAAGCATCATAATTACGTGGACTTAATGCATTCTTAAAGGAATTTAACAGTCCATCCAACTGTACAATAAAATACTGAACAAATGTTTCTCCAGCTTCGTAAGTAGCTAGCTCCTCCTACAAATTTAATAAAATATCAGTTTAGTATAAACATCGTGAAATGTATATATACCTCTGTTAAATGATGACTATAGTTTAAGAATTCATCAACCCAAGGATTAAGGCGTGGCCTTATGGCACTTGAACGCAACTGTTGTATGCCAAAATCAACAGTTGCTTTCAATGCATCACGTACAGTTTTTAACTCTGTTAAGCAACCATCCAAAAGTTGTCTTTCGACAGCAGTAATACTAGGAAAAGTACCAGCAATCTCTTGTTCCATTGTCTGCCATAATGTTTCAATATATTCCGTTGACATATCGGCATTATTTAATTGTACAATAAAATTTGTACGCACACGATCTGCATCACTTGAATGTAATTTGCCCTGTTGCAATGTTGTTTGTATAGCATTATATGCTTGTGCCAAATCAATATAACCAGATGGATAACCATTCTTAAGCGGCGTCTTAAGTGCACTAACAAAATCACCATCGAGACATGATGCTACATTATTGATGACTGCACATGTGCCATTTATTGATTGTGTCGTTAACGAACGTCGTATAGATTTACGTAAGATAAAGAAAACATCATCAACTATTGATGAACATTGTTGTCCAGTTTCAAATGTATCAAGTCCAATGGCTTTCAAAACACTTTCTTCCATGAAATATCTAAAAAAAAAAAAAAAAAGGAAAGCATATAAAATGAATATTAATTAAATTATACAAGTCTTAAATTTTGTTTTTACCTTTCAAAGAGTAAATATGTGCTAAGAATTTCCTGCATTTGACGACTCAAATCGCATTTCTTGACAACATTTTCATAATCATTTAATATCTTTTTCTGTGCATCTTTGTCTTGCAAACAGATTTCAGCATTTGACTGTTGTAATTTAAATATTTATATTATCATATTTATTTATTTGTATTTGTATATGAATTGTTATTGATTGCTTACCTGTAAACGACGTCGCATAAAACGAAAATATAATTCAATACGTGAATGCATAACAGTTATTTCGGCAATTATTGAATCAATATCTTTGGGATTTAGCTTATCTATAGAACCGCCCGAAGGTTTACGATAATGTCCCAAGGACTGTAAACTAGTATTCGCATTTCCTGACCCACTCGTACGCTGTGAACTCTCATTTACCTGCCTTATGCGATATTGTATCTGTCGATTCTTATTGAATTCTAGTAATAAATTTTTAACTTCTGTATCGCATTCTCTTTGCAGTATGGTTACCATATCTAATAAACATTTCGAGCTGTATAAATATTATAATAATTGCATAGTTAATTTTAATGAAATTTCATTTATCTCATATATAGTAAAACTTACTCTTGCCCATAGAATGCTTCCATAATTGGTTGATTTACTTCAACAACTCGTGCAAAATTCTCTAAAATTGCTGTTAAACGATCGGCATAAGCTAAATGAAGTCGTCTTTCGGCTTTTGCAATATCTTGTGTAT